>QEPC01005540.1:570545-581023 GCA_003113815.1 Sphenodon punctatus | reverse complement strand
CCTTCAAATCTCTCCTTAAAACTCACCTCTTTCGCTCTGCTCTGTCTGACTCTTTATCCTGCTGAGCCACTATTCCTATACCTACGGTCTGTTTACCCTTATCCTTGCCACATGGACCTGCCTGCTGTCATTCTCATTGTAACCAAGCCAAGTACATGCACTTGAGACCTCGCATTTTCATGAATGTTAGACCCCTTGTCTCTCCCTCTGTTCCCCTTCCTAAGTTTCTCCCCCAGCTCCTGTGTCTCAGATTGTAAGCCCTAGGGGCAGGGATCATGTCTATTTTATTACTTTGTAAAGTGCCAGGTACACTGCTGGCGCTATATACATGTTTGTTAATAATAATAATAATAACTGCACAGTAACATTGAAGAAGAGAGTACAATTTAGTTGTTCAACAGAACTCATCGATGCTGTTACTAATTAAAAACAGCATTTACAAACCTGCTGACTGGCTCCAAGGAGTGGCTTGGAGGAAACAAATTCTTAAGAATAAGAATCTCCATTTTCAAACTAAATCCCATTGTTTCTCCCCTGTGTCTATTAGGTCGAGTAGTCACCATAGTTTAGTAATGAGTGACATTTGTTAGCAAGAGAAAATAGTACGACTGTATGGTATAAATTAAATAGGATTTCACAAGCCCACAGAAACCATTTCAAACAAACTATGTAGTCCCTTGTCGAATGTTTATTAAACAGTTGTCTCACCCAGATTTTTCCGTAGTCTCTTTAAATTGTAGAGCTTTCAGGAGATTGCGCAGGACACAAGCTGCTGTCTTCTAGATACTGCTCTGATATTGTACAGAGATGGTAAGTTGTGATGTTATTTCAGAAGGCTAATATTTTCTGAGACTATAGCTGCTCAGGCTGAGATAGGAACTACTTGCCTCTTGCAAATCTCTTCTGGTTTTGTATTTGTATTCCTTTAGGATTTACGCCTCCTGTGGTTTATAATCACTTGTGATCACTCACCATTGCTCTAACTAGCTCAGTGCATTTGTGGGAGGTCCTGGAATTTGTCTTTAGTTCCTAGAAGCTGCAGACCTAGTGAATACAAAACAGCAGTCAACACCTCGAGTTTGATATTTTCCTTGCTTTGCTTCACATGGAAGGAAGGCCTCTTATGGGATTTTTAGAAACAGATTTTAACTTGTTTTCATTTTCAGAGACACAGTTTGTAATTAATCCCTGTTCAAAAGGAGAGAAAGCTGTCACATGAGTTCAAACATGAACAGTTTCTATAATGGTCTTTTAACTGTAAGTCCTTCTCAGAGAGAACCTCTAAAGAATCACAGTAATTTCATGATTAAAATAATCCTGTGTCCTTGGAGGAGCGAGGTTTACCCAAGCAGGTCACATAATTATTCTATTTAAATTATTTCTTTACCAACAACAACAATTTACTAGAATTGGTGTTATATCGGGGAGTAAAAGTGTAAAAGGGTGGGCAGGGATATTTTGACTGCTTTGGGAGGGAGAAGGGGTTAAGAAGAGTCAATTATTTCCAAGAACAGTCCATAATAAGGATGCCTTCCCCCCCCCCAAAAAAATTATGAGAATTAATTTATTAATAAGCAAAATCAAGGTTTTGCAAATACATTCTTAGATTTTGATGCTGTTCAGTCTCTTGAGATTTCTTTTGGAAAGGGAGCGAGTTCAATTCACATGATTAGTTCATAATCCTAAACATTAACTGCTGTCCAAGTCCTACTTCTCTTTCTGGCCTTGCAATTCTGTCTGGATAATCTGTTGGTTACAGATTACTGTTTAGTGATTGTTCCCTGGCTCAGATTGGTAATCGTCTGGGTGTCGGCACCAAAGCTACCTTTACGTGTTGGGACAGCCTTTGTGGAAAGATCTGAATCCAAGTAAATTCCTTCACAGCCCTGCATTCCCTAAGAGCTAATGTCTCTAATAAGCAGCAAGTGCCTCTTCTCTGCTTACAAAAGGGCTTTGGCTGCTCATCATCTCCATGGAATGTAGTTCCTGTAGTGGGTTAGAGCAAAGAAGAAGAAGAAAAAAAACCTGCCCTGTGATTCTGAAGCCAGTGGGGAAGAGTTGTGAAGCAACATTGTAACAAATAATGTAATAATAAACCAGGGCAGCACTTTGTTGATGTTATCAATCTGGCTTTAATTGTTGCATCCTTGCTTAATTTCTCCCCTTTCAGCTGCTTTGTGTTACTGTATGCTCCTACAATGACCAGCCCGTGGGGCGAATCCCAAACTCTGTGCACATGCTGCTGCACATTTTGCATACGTGCTGTAGTCCCCGTGCTGGGGGTGCCTGCGACTTGTGTGTGTATGTGCCTGCGCGCTGCATGTGCTCCACACGCCAATCCACATGGCTTGAGATTGGCCCCTGTGACTCAGAGCAGGGACTTTGATTGATTAATGAATAGGCACACCTCAGTGCTGATGCCTGAGGTTCTGTCCTTAATCACAGTTAAGGTGAGGGCTGATAGTGATAAGATTGCCTGAGCATCTACCTTTCCCAAGCTCCATAGTCCCGCATTCACTCTGTAACGTGCTGCTGGACTACCCAAGATAGCAAAATAGCTAGAGTTTACACTACATGATTCAGAGGTGTGGAGCATTACCCCTGGGAACCAAATGTGGTCCCTGGTGAGTTTTCTTTGGGGGGGGGGGGGTTGTAGCTCCCTTTGTAGTTCCTGTATCTAGTTTCTATCTCAAAGTGCTGAAAGACTGAAATCCAGGAAAAGGAGAAATGGATTCACTGTGAATTCTCCTTCTAAGTGTCTACCCACACAGCAGTTCCACCTTGGGTTGTTCCCTGCATTGTGTCAGCAGGAGGCAGAGATTTAAATAAAAAGTAAAGGCACCGGATGTAGGGGGGAACGACCCCTCCCCAGAAATACCAATTTGAAAGCTTCCAAAGCAGACGATAGAAGACACAAACCTAATACCAGGATGTCCATTAACATTCTTAACCATTGCCAACTTTATTTGTACAAAAAACATGAAAAACAATGAGAATCCCAATGGATAAATCATCCTGTCAGAAAACCAGTCTAGTGTAATAGGTCCTACCAACAGACCCAGCTGCTCTGAGTCCAGAGACCATGACCCCACAGAAGGAGAATTCACAGGTAAGTGAATCCAATTCTCCTTTTTGTGAGTAACTTAACTCACACAGCAGTTCTACCTTGGGACATACCAAAGCAGCACCCTCTGAGGTTGGGGTCACCAGAGCAGAAGCAGAAATTGATACCCAAATAGGGGGTAGAGTCCTACCAGGTTACTGAATTCCTGCCTGGAGGACTGATCTACCCAAAGCAGCCCCCTCTGAGGCTGAGGTGTTAATTCTGTAGTGTTTTATGAAGGTATGCAGGGAAGTCCAAGTGACCGCCCAACATTTTTCCTTGTATGGAGTCTGGACTTTCCATGCCACCAAGGTGGCCATGCTCCTAAGAGATTGTGCCTTGACCCCATCTGGGGGCTGCAGGTCCCTTGTCTTGAGATGTACCTCTGTATCCAGTAAGCAGTGCCATGCCTGGATATGTTTCCACCTCTGCCCCTTTTACCATAAGAGACAAACAGGGCTGAGGAGGTTCTAAAACTAGCTGCCCTCTCCATGTAAATGAGGAGGGTCCTGTGCACATCTCACATGTGCCACTCCTCCTCCTGAGCAAAAGAAGGGCTTGGAGGAAAAGGAGAGTAGCACCACTTCTTGTTTCCTGTGGAAAGGGGAGTTGACCGTGGGTGTGAAGGCTGCATCTAATCCTAGGAGTTCCCTATCCTCATAGACTCTACACAGGGCCGATTCAACTGACAATGCCCCCAGCTCTGAAACCTTACTGGCCAAGGAGATGCCCACAGGGAAAATTACTTTTGCCGATAGATTATCCCAAGAGGCTGAGAAGAGGGGCTCAAAAGGAGCACAGGACAATGCTTGAAGCACCACGTTGAGGTCCCAAGTGGGGAACCTATGAACCACCGAAGGTGCCTTAAGCTTGGCCGCTTTGAGAAAACTCTTGATATGGGAATAAGATGCTGGGTTGCATCTTGTTGAGCATCCCACCACTGCTGATATGACCGCCAGCTGTCTGGATAATGTGCTATAGCATAGCCCCACGTCCAGTCCCTCCTGTAAAAATCTGAGGAGGTTCAGCACCGGGCACTGTATCGGATTAATACTGGTTAGTTCACATCAGGTGGAGAAACAACTTCACACTGTGGAATATATCCTGTTTGTGGAAGGTTGCCTAGCTCCTAGTAGGGCAATCGTAACCTCACCTGAATAGCCTAGGGCCATTAACTGTCGGTGTCCAGTCTCCAGGCCTGCAAGTTTAGCAGGGCCGGGTCATGGTAATTTAATGGGCCCTGAGTTAGCAGATCTGGTCTCTGAGGTAGGGGAAATGGAGGAGCTTCCTGCAACTGGACCAGCTCCAAAAATCTTGAGTGCCTGGGCCACAGTGGGGCTATTAGTAGAAGGCCACTTACAGACCTTCCCTCCCCACCCCCACAATGCATATTTTGGCTGAGGGAGGGAATGCACACCAGGATATGCACAGGGATCAGCTGGTATGAAGCCTCCCCATGCGCACGCGGCTTTACCAGCGGACACATGCAGGGATGCAGAGCAGGAAATCCAGCTCTGTATCCCTGTGCATGTCTGCCGGCAAAGCCGCACGGGAGTCGGGGAGGGGGACTTTCAGACTGGCCAATCCCCGCACATATCCTAGCTGCGCATTAACTCCCGCAGCCAGAATCTGTACGGGGGAGGACGGGGAGGACTGAAAGCAGACTAACTCTTTCCCTTTCTCTGTGCGCCTTGGTTAATGTCTTTGCTAAGAGTGGGAAAGGAGGGAAGGTGTACAGTAAAGGGTGTGGCCATGGGTGTGCCAAGGCATCCGTGACCTGCGCCCTGTGGTCTCTGGTTCTTGAAAAGTAGGCCCCTACCTTCCTGTTCACCTAAGTAAAAAATAGGTCAATCTCTGGTCGCACCCACTTCCTGGTTACCAGCTTGAAGATCTCCGGATGTGATGCCCATTGGTTTGGGTCGAGCTGGCATCTGCTCAGTCAGCCCACTTTCCTGTTCAGGTCGCCCTTGAGATGGAGAGTCCTGATGGATGCTAAGTAATTTGGCCTCTGCCCAATCTATCAGAGCCTCAGTCTGAAGACCCTTGGATCAGGAACCCCTCTTGTCTGTTTGTGTAAGCAACTACCAACACATCGTCAGAGTGCACCATGACATCCTTCCCCTGGACCAGAACTCCTGCTTCCTTGTGAGCTAGTCTCATCACCCTGAGGTCCAGGACATTGATATTCAACCCTGATTCCTGGGGGGACCACATACCCTGGAAATAATGATTCCCCAGAAAAGACCGCCAGCTGGAAAGACAAGCGTCTGTAGCTAGGATCAGTTTGGGATGCTCAGACAGTGGAACCCCTTGCACATATCTGTGGTCTTCTGTCCACCATTGGAGCGAGGCTTGGACCCTCTTAGGAAGGAGGAGGAGCTTGGATCACTTGTGTACAATGTGATCCTGCCAAGGTCGCAGGAAAAGGAGCAGTGGGCATAAATGAAACTGAACCCAATCCACCAGCTCAATACATTACACCATGGACCCAAGCAGTGCCACCAGCGACATAAGGCAGATGCTGCCAGGGGTGAAGGCCCCCATTACCTCATCCCTGAGTTTTTTAACTCTGTCTGGGGTCAGAAATAAGTGTCCTGAGCCCGTGTCGAGTACCGAGGTGGACTATTCTCTGAGACAGGCAAAGGTGGCTCTTGTCTCAATTTATTAGAAACCCGTGGTCTCTTAGCAGGACTCCTGTCCTGTCCAAGTCGTGTTGAGCCCGTGCCTAGAATGAAGCTCATATTAGTATGTCATCCAGGTAGCTGTAGATGTGTACCCCCTGATTTCTCAATGTTGCTGTTAGTGCCACCAGGACCATCATAAAAGTGTGGGGGGCCGATGACAGTCTGAAGGGCAGGGATCAGTACCGCCAGTGTTCTCCTGTGTAGCAGAACCTCGGAAATCTCCTGTGAGCTTTGCAGATCTGAATGTGCAAGTAGGCGTCTTTTAAGTCCACTCATGCTAAAAAGTCCCCCTGACCTAGGGCAGCAGTTATAGACTTTAGGGTCTCCATGTGGATCTTTGCTGCTTGATATAGTGATTGAGATGCCATAAATTGAGGATAGCTTGTGCTCCTCCTAATTTTTTTCTTGACCAGGAAGGTAATAGATGGCCTGTCCCTGCTGGTCTGCAGAGACCGTCTCTATCGCCCTTAACTTGAAGAGCTGATGAATGGCCTCTTGGAGGCTTTTGTCCTTTTTGTGATCACTTGACAGTGGTGAGGACTTGAAGAAGTCAGGGGTTTGAGATTTGAACTCTATGGAGTAACCCCTTTCTACAGTTTCTAATACCCAACTATTGGAGGCTGAAGAATTCCATGACATAGTGAACAGGGCCAGGCACTCTTCCACTGCTGGGGCCAAGCTGTGGAACCTTTTGTGAACAAGGTCAAGCCCTCCCACTGCTGGGGCCAAGCTGTGGAATGTCATTGCTGAGGTTGGCTGTTTTGTTTTGGCTGGTGCTTATGTGAGTTGGCCTCCACCCTGCCAGAGAGGTTTGAAGCCCTGTGACTTTCTGTGCTGGGTTGGAGGGGCATACGATTTTCAGTGGCTAAATTAGAATCTGAATTTGTGTGTCCGAAAGGACCTCTGCTGAGAACGAACTGCCAGCAATTTCTTTTTCTTCTCAGCTGCATCCTCCAGGTATTTATCAAGCGTTTTTCCAAACAGTTTGTGGCCCTCGAAGGGAGCTGCTGTTAGGAGAGACTTAGAGTTCTGATTGTCCTTCCAGGAACGTAGCCATACTCTTCTTCTTGCCACTACAACAGAATCTATGGCTTGAGTTGTGCTGATAATCGCATGATATCAAGGGATGCATCAGCAGCGTAGGGTGTACTAAGGAAGAGGGACTACATGGTTGCTGCCCACGCCTTCTTTGGTAGCTCTGCATCATTGAGCTTATCAAGCCAGGATAAGGTAGCCCTGCAGACGAACGTAGCTGTTGTCCATTTGTGATCCCTTGACAGTGATCGTAGCCTTCATGACCATGCCTGTGCTTGCAAACCCCTTCCTCAGGGCCACTTCCAGTCCCCTGTCTGCCTGATCTTTAGGGAATGGATCACCTTCAGCTTGGAATATAGTCTTTGGCCAGTGATGCTGCTGCCACGTCCATCTTTTGGCTGATGAACAGCTGTTCCTTCTCCGTGGGGAAGGCATACAACTTCTGAAGGATTCATGGGTTGTATTATATATATCCTTGTACGTTTTTGGTAGCAGGAAAGACTTATTCTCTTTCTTGGTTTGCACCAAGTATTTTCAGGGAGACAAATCTTTCTTGGGCTCTCCTGTTCAGCTTTCTTAGGCTCTAACTTCATGACCTCAGAGAGTTTATGCCAGGTACAGTTGAAGAACTCAGCAGGGAAGATTTGTTTCTTGTGAACCTCATCCTCCTTAGATTACGAGTCAGAAGGAGACGCTTCACCTTTCTCTGGGCTGGTGACATCATCCTCCCACCAGTCCTCTGAAAAGGCTGAGCGCGGTCTTTTCTGGGATGGCTAGTAGTCATCCTCAGATAGGTCTGACCCCACGTCAGGACTCGGATCGTCGTCATCCAGGATTGTGACCTCTGCTGTCATGCCTTGCTTGGCTGGTTCCTTTCCTTTTCCAGTCTTGCAGGAACTTCCCTTGGAAGGGTTGGGGGACAGAAGTGGGGTTTCCTGTGTATTCTGCACCAGCTGGCTTCTTATGCTCAGGCATAAGAAGCCTTCCCTGGTTGAAGGTGGGCTAGGGACTGACTGTGGGATTGGGGTTCACTGCGTGAGCCATGAAGTTGTTTTGATATAAAGGTTGCATCATTCCATGCAGCTGCGACAATGTATTGGCAATGTACCCCATTATCTGGGACTGAGGGTCACATGCTGTGGCATGGGAGAAGAATGCGAAGCCGGAGCAGTCAAGTCAAGATGCGTGAGGAGATCCTGTAGCTCTTCTACCTTTTTCTTGCATGGTCATGCAAGAAAAAGCTTGCTTTTTGGTGGCGCTGGTTTGGTCTCGGCACCTCCGGACTGGCCCCCGGGAGTCGTGGGCTCCAGTCTCTTGGATGTCTCCACTATGGCGGGGTTGAATTTATCCGCCTGGGTCACCATTGTAGCCTGCTGATTCCTAAGCTTCTGTCTGGAATCACAAGAGAAAAAGCATTGTGTGTGTGTGTGTGAGAGAGAGAACTCCTGTGCCTGTGCAGGGTCTCTCCCCCTTCCTTTTTTTTTTTTTTTAACTAAAGACTCACTGCCCATGTGCAGGGTCTCCAAGATGGCTGCGCCCATGAAGCCACATGTTAAAAATGGCCACCGGTTAAAGCACATGTGCAGAGGGACATGCACTTCTGGTAATGGCCTCAGCTCCGACCACGCCTTGCCGCGAGCTCAGCCACCACCACAGTGACCGTGCAGGTGAGATTGGCCCAGTGCCCCTAGGGAAATGGCTTGGCTGAAACAAGTGAACTGGGAGGGGGGAATGAAAAGGCGCAGTTTTGCAAAGTGCCTTAGCAAGCCCCTGAAGGGGTGCGTGTGCTCTGGTGCTGCCTGGTAAGCCTGGGCTGGGGCAGCGATCTACTGGGGGCAATATCTGTGTGGGTGCCCTGAGAGTGGTGGCACCCTGTCCCTGCCATGGGGGAGGGGAAGGGTCCGCACAACCCCAAAAAGGAGGGGGCATGGCGGGCTAGCCTGCCATGCTCATCCACCTTTCTAGACTCTGTGCTCAGATGCCGGGGAGGGAAGGACGGCAGAGATCCCAGGCCCAAGGGGGTGGAAAAACTCACTGTTTCCCCTGCACTGACAGAGCATGCTGTAGCTCCTAGACCAGTGCCCTCGATCTCCTGTTGCAGGCAGCCCTCCCCAGAGGAGAGAAATTTCAGGCAGTGCTCCAGGAGGTAGCCTGTCTCTTGTTACCTGATCAGTAACAAAAAAGGGGTATTTTACCCAGTTAGAAAAACTGAAGATCTTTGTGACAATATTGAATTTGCTGCTCTGAGGCAGCGAACGGGCTCCCCACCGATCCTGCTGCGTTGAAGGCAGAGAAGAAACTAGTATTTCTGGGGAGGGGTCGTTCCCCTCCGGTGCCAGTACTTTTTATTTCAATCTCTGCCTCCTGCTGACGCAGTGTGGGAAACAACCCAAGGAGGGACTGCTGTGTGGAATAAGACACTTGTAGAAGGGAGCAGAGATGAGGGCTTGCACACGAGGAGAGGGGAGAGATTCATGATCTGGACCCTCCTTTTCTTGAGCACATTTCTTAAGCTTTTACCTGGCCCTTGGAGCATGTACTAAGTTTCAAAGCACCCCAAGGAGGGAAAAAGTTCTGCAGCCCTCAGTGTATATGAATAGCTGTGTATCTATTTCCTTTGGTGAAATGTTGGAGGGTATGTTATCTGTCGCTGCACACCAAAGGAAGCTCTTCTGCTCCAATGTTTGCTGGGGGACTAATGAGGATTGTGGCCTGTGTTTGTTGAGACTAGCTTCTTCTATGTTTTCCTATTGCATCCTTAGATTTTGCTGGCTGCAAAAGGTAGGGATATAGAATATTGTTAATCTGTTTAAATGTCATGGCTGTTGGTTTCCTTAATAGAGCTTGTGTTGATGAAATCATCCCATTTTCAAGTCATTTCTGCCTTTCTTCTCATTGAAGAAGAAACAATTATTTTTCTGTGGGATACTTTTCTTGCAGTCTGGTAGGTGTGGAAATAGCCAAAGTTGGTTCACTTTAATATTATGTCGGCAAGTGACGGGGTTCTTAATAGTTGTTCCCCAATTATAATAGAATATATCATTCACACATAGTTGTCATTCTTTTAAAAATGCCAAATTCTTTTTTTATAGTTCAACAATATAGATGTCTCCTTTCTGTTTCTGGGACATTTGCTTAGTCTCTGGAAACTACTGATAAACTCAAGTGCCCTCCAGTAATACTTCATCATGCCTTCATCACCTCGAGGCTGGATTACTGCAACGTGCTCTACGTGGGGCTGCCTGAGAAGCTCATCCAGAGGCTGCAGCTGGTGCAGAATGCCGCGGCCCATCTCCTGACGGGGGCGGGTTGCAGGGAGCACATGACACCAGTGCTCCGGACTCTGCGCTTGCTGCCTATAAAACACCGGGCCAGCTTCAAGGTGTTGGTTTTAACCTTTAAAGCCCTTCACGGCCTAGGCCCTGTTTATCTGGGGGACCGCCTCACTCCCCATGTGCCTGTGTGACCCTTGAGATCATCCGTGGGAGTCTTTTTGGAGGTTCCCCGGGCGAGGCGGGTGGCCACCGATATTAGAACTTTTTCGGTGGCCGCCCCTGTGCTGTGGAATTCGCTCCCGGAGGAGGCTCGGCTGGCTCCCACTCTCCTGCTGTTTCGGCATATATGTAAGACCTGGCTGTTCCGTCAGGCTTTTGGTG
>QEPC01005540.1:534838-547844 GCA_003113815.1 Sphenodon punctatus | reverse complement strand
TGAGCATCACCTTTGTCTTGTCAGGATTCAGTTTCAATTGGCTAGACCTCATCCAGTCCGCCACAGCTGCCAAACACCGGGAAAGCACCAAGACTGAAGGGCCTGGGTCAGATGAAAAGAGGTACAGCGGAGTATAATCAACATATTGATGACAAGGTACCCCCCAGGTACGCACAACCTGCCCCAGCGACTACATATACACATTGAACGGGGGGGGGGGGGCAGAATGGATCCCTGCGGGACCTCACACGGGAGGACCCTGAAGAAGATGTACAATCTCCCAAGACTGCCCGCTGTGATCTATCTGTTAGGAAGGAACGGAACCACTGCAATACCGTTCCATCCACCTCAGCAAGGTCCCGCAGGTGAGTCACCAGCACTTCATGGTTCACTGTGTCAAATGCTGCTGAGAGAGCAAGCAGAACCAGCAGGGTTGAATGATCCTTATCCCTTATCCCAGTTACACTCGCAGGTCGTTGACCAAGGCCACAAGTACAGTATCGGTGCCATAACCCAGACAAAAGTCGGACTGCAAAGGATCTAGAAAGCATGGTCTAGATACGCCTGCAACTGTTGAGCCACCACCCGTTCAATAACCTTCCCAAAAAAGGGAAGGTTAGAAACAGGCTGATAGCTCACTGAGATATATGTATGAGTGAGGAGAGAGAGACAAAAAGAGAGAGCTGCCACAGAGCCGATCCCATGCACCATGTGCCGTGCTCAATATATATACTGAGTTGAACAGAGCTTCTAGAAGTTCTGTTCAATTCAGTATATATATATTGAGCATGACACGTGGTGCATGGGAATATATATTCTTATATATATATGAGAATGACACTTCTTACCCACCTCCCTGGGACGGCTTACAATATAACATATATAAAATACACAATAAAACATTATCAGAAAGGGGTAGACAGACAAGGAACAAAAAGAAGGAAACACAACCTCCACACAGTTGGAGAAAAAATGGTAAAATAAACCTCACCCTAACCACCCAACAGGAAAATAATAAAACCTACCCTCACCCATCTTCCTTGCCAAAAGCCTGGCGGAACAGCCAGTTCTTACATTGATGTCAGAAGGAGGGAAGGTCCGGAGCCACCCGGGCCTCTGCCGGGAGGGAGTTCCACAGCCTCGAGGCAGCCACTGAGAATGTCCTCTCTATAGTAGCCTCTTGGGATACCCGGGGGACCTCAAGAAGGACACTCAAGGGCACAGGAAGTGAGGCGATTCCGCAGATAGATGGGCCCAAGCCATATAGGACATTATAGGTAAGAACCAGCACCTTGAATTGGGCCCAGAGGACTATAGGCAGCCAGTGCATAGAACGGAACATCGGTGTAATGTGCTCCCAGTGACCCATTCCCGTAAGGAGATGGGCTGCTGCATTCTGTACTAGCTGCAGTCTCCGAACCGTCACCATGGGCAGCCCCACAAAGAGTGCATTACAGTAGTCCAATCTTGAGGTAATGAATGCATGGATGATAGTGGCCAGGTCGGAATCTGAGACATGTGGCCAAAGCACCAGATGTAAGTGGAGGAAAGTGCTCCTTGCCATAATCCCAACCTGGCATTATATGTAACACTTCTATTGAAAGATTTAGGGGGTTTGAACCGTACCAAGTTCTTGTGTACGGTGAAAGGGCCGGAATGAAATAAAATAACAATAATCATTATTGGACACGCCACTCATAGCACTAGGCACTTGCTGTCCCCAAGTTCTTTTACCTTAACCCTTCAGAGCCCCTCTTCCACAAATTATCCTCTGCTCTCCAGCTCACCAACCAACCAGTGTTCCTCCCACCACAACTCCACTTTGTGTCTCCAGGAATTTCATCACTGAGCCTCCTGCCTGTCCATCTGTCATTGGGACATATTCACTCATCCTCTTACCCACTTATCCCATGACCCACACCTCCATGCCATGCAGTCACCTGTCCCAGTGACTCCACAGTACCAAAATGCCAGGCATTCCTGCCCTACCCTGCCCTGCCTGTCATCTTCCTTTGCCACACTCCAAATGTCCTCTTCTTGTCCACCAGCCACATACCTTAGGCACTCCCCACTCAGCCGGGCTGCCATTCACCCCTATAGCCAGTCATATGTCCAGGCATACACTCTTTCTGCTCTCCCTGTTTTCCTTAGAGAGGAGGCCCATCAGTGTAAATGTCTCTTTGTCCCAAGCTGAGAGTGCTTGGTGAAGGGGAGGAATCCGTGACATTGTGAAATCAAGAAGACTGCTTAAAATGGATAAGGTTAAGTGTGTATAAATCTTTTCAGATGACAACACCTATACATGGTGACCTAAATATTGGCAGCGGAACCTTAAAGGTTCTGAGTTCAGATTTGGTTTGATGAGGCAGCCAGAAGTGGATGTTTATAATGGTACCTTTTTTATTCTGTAAACCCAGACTGGAAGTCACATCAGACCAAGCTTTCAAAGGAGATTTCCAATGATTCCATCTTCTGGTCACCGAAGTCTTGCGTGCTTTGTTTTTTTAACCCATTCACCTGTCAGTTTTAGGTAGCTTTAGATGCTCCACATTTTTTGCCTGGCAACTTCCTGGTTTGCTTCAATTACAATTAGAAAATGCAATTGATAGAGCTGAATCTGCTCTGAGTGTACTCTGATTTAAATCAAGTGTAATGCCAGCATGAGATCAGAATTGGGACCAGAATGTTTCGATTACACAAAAATCAGAAGTGCATATCTTGGTGTGCAAGTGGAGAAAAAAGTCTGGTCTTGAGGCTTAAACTGCTAGTGGAAGATACAGTCACAAAACTGCTTCGACATTGAATTGTGCTGTTCAAAGTCAAATAAACTTTGCATGGGAAAGATGGGAAAGTCAAAGGCACATGTATCAGCAGAATACAATTAAGTTGCAAATTTAATGTGGAATAACTGCACTCATTGTGAAGCTGGATTTGGATTACTGAATGGACATGGCATTCCAATCAGGGTGCCCACATATATTTGTTCTCATAGCTTTGACAGCAGCTTGTCTAGAAAGCCATGAGTTTGCTTTTCTGAGATGGTCATTACATCTCAATAAATTGTCATTTTTTTCCTTCTGGAAGGGGACACACATTGCCAGTTTTTCATCTTGCATTGAATAAGCTGCCACTCATTCCAATTTATTTTGTATTGTATTACGGTAAGTATGCTCTGAAGAATATGTTGCATAGGGTAGAATGCAAGAATGCCCCTTAAGTAGCATGGAAAGATTCAGAGCCAGAGAACAAACATTTACAATTATAATTTGATCAAGGCAATTCTCTGCTCTATTTTTAAAATGAAATGCATTGTGTTAAACAGAAGAAAAATTCACTGGTAATCACTTATAGGGTTCTTATTCATTTGTATATTCAATTTAATGCAGTGACCATACATTTTTAATAATATGAAACTGGAATGAAAAGTGAATCACTTCTGTGCTCTAGAAAGCTGCCCTTTGTGAGTACCGTGTATTATTGATGGAATCTTTTTTCCTCCTGACATAATTAACCAGCACGTATGGTGCTTATTAACCAATGCAAAAGAAAAATGCAGCAAACTTAATTTAATCTTAATATATTGCTAACCCGTTCTTCAAAAGTGAGTCTAGACTTCTAAAATCATGAGGTGACTGAGTTTTTATCAAGCACAAATAACTGTCCCCCTATCACTATTTTAAATTATTTTCATCCCCTAAATGCCCCCTCCCCCTTTTTCTTTTTGTAACATTCAAAACCTAGGTTTTCTGTGCAATCACCTGCATTTGAGGATGCAACAAATGAGAGATGGTAGAGTCCCAAGTTAAAAGGCCCACCATAAAATTAGCTACAGCTGGATTGTCAGCCTCCATTGTATTGTGGAGTTTCATGGGGTGTTTTTTAAGGTCACAGATGCTGAAATGTTGAGAATTAGGTTTTCTTTTTGAGAAAAAGAATGCAAGTTCTTTTCTCTAATAGCCAGGGCCTATGAGAGGGAGCTAATGGGGATGCGGTTGTAACCAGCCCACAAGCTCAGAGGGACCCCCAAAAGCTGAGAACTTTATTTATTGACATTAAAATATAATGAGTAAAATAATAATTGCAGGTAACATAATATGTAAATAAAATAGCAGCATGATCTCTGGAAGTTAATTTAAAAACGTATTAATTAACTGTGTGTAAGAGAAATCCAGAGCTAGTTTGCCAGAATCATGGACATGTTTCTTGGACCAGGGTGAGCATAGGGTCAGGGTCAGTAAGTGGTCACACAGAGATGCCCACCACACCACAGGTTGTACTCTCTAGACTGGAGGCAGGGCTGTCTTAAGATTTTCAGGGGGTCTAGGCATGGTGTTGATTAGGGCTCCGTACCATAGAAAATGAATATAATTTTTTTTAGAGATTTGTGTCAAGAATTTTATTGCAAGTGACAACATTGGTGTGTTACATGCACATGCTATATACTATAGCACCATAGCCCCATGTATGTTTATATGTTAATTTTCCTGCATGATCTGAACCCTACCCCACTGTCCTCCACCTGGAGCCACTCCCTTCCCCCTGCTGCACTTTATGGATAAAACCACACAAGACAGGGCCAGGTGGATCCCCTGCCCACCCTGGGGCAGGACAATCCATCTCCTACACTTTGGGCCAGCAGGGAAAGTAGTCCAAATGAGCCAATCTGGGTGAGCAGGCTGCCATCACAATTCCTGTCGCACCATGGGTCAGGCCGAGGAGCCATCCACATGGGCAGGCACCCGACCCCGTTCCACCCACTACTTCCCAGCCTGCCCAGTATCCTGCCCCCTGCCATGACACACAGCCATGGTGAACTACGGGCAGAAAAAGCTCAAGCAGCCGTGTCCACCCTTCCTGCTGAGGCTGTCCTTTTAAGCCAGCACTTGCTTAGGCGATCTGGGGTGAGACACGGTTGCTTCTCTGACTACTTTAGGCCTTTCATCCACATCTCTGTGATGCTGGTGGACCTTGCCACATGATGGGGCTGCACAGGACCAAACAGATGGAGGCGGCCCCATTGCTCTATGTTGGCCTGGATGGGGCAACAGTAGCCAGCAATGCATCACCAACCTTCTGCAGCCATTTCACCAACCAGCCGCCCACCTCATGGCTGAAGTAGGTGAACATCTGGCAGACACCAGACAGACAGTCAGCTACATCGCAGGGTAATGTGGCCTAATGTGGGATAGTGTCTCATATGGCCTTACCCTATCTCACTACACCTGAACTGCCTCAGGTGGTCCATGTATTGGTAGTGCACACACTCCTGACTTCTCATTGGTCAGAGCTGGCCCCATAACCAGGGCCAAGATCTAATGCTGGCAGCTCAAATCATATAGACACCCCACCCTTCTTTCCCCTCCTACCCAGCACGCAGCACTCCTGCCCCAAACATCTACGCAGCCCCTGGAGCCTGTACTAATTTTCAAAGTGAAAATTGTCTGGGAGGCAAAAAGTTCCCCACCCTTGATAAATACAATTAGTTTGTTGTTCCTTTTAGAATTTCCTCCTCCTAGCTCACACAAGACTCTTCTTATCTTTTGAGGTGTTAGCATGGACTGTGTGCCTCTGCATCTCTTTCCGTGGTGCAAAGGAGATAATGAACAAATCATACTTGGATTTTGTCCTCAGCACAGAGATTCCAAAACTATGAGTTGTAACCCCAAATTGACACACCATCAGCCGATGGGGGTCTTAACCCCAATTGATATTTAATAATCTTTGCACATCTTTGCTACTGTCTGGAGTTACAGTATAACATTTAAGACTCAAAATAGGGCCACATAGGCAGAAGGTTTGGAAACCTTGTTCTAACACATTTGAGGCACAACTATATTACATTTACTAATGTAGTTCAAGCACTGAGACAGCTATCTACCACCTTAAAGGAGGAAAGCTGGGCAAACTGGTAGAAACGATTGTCAAGAACAGAATTACTGGGCATGTTGATAAACATGGCATAATGGGGGAAAATCAACATGGATTTAACAAAGGGAAGTTGTGCCTCACTAATCTACTGGAATTTTTTGTGGGAGTAAATAAGCATGTGGATAAGGGTGAGCCAGTTGATATAGTGTATCTGGATTTTTAGAAGGTGTTTGATAAGGTCCGTCATCAGAGAATCTTGAGGAGACTAAGGAGTTATGGGATAAGAGGCTGTGTCCTGTCATGGATTGGTAACTGGTTAAAGGGTAGGACTAAATGGTCGAATTTCACCAAAAAGTAAATAGTGGAGTGCCACAGGGCTCTGTACTGGGTCTGGTGTTGTTTAATATCTTCATCAACGATCTGGAAAAAGGAGTAAAGAGTGAGGTGATCAGATATGCAGATAGCACAAAGTTATGCAAGATAGTTAAAACACAAGTAGACTGTGAAGAATTGCAAGAGGATCTTGTGAGACGAGGTGATTGGGCATCTAAATAGCAGATGAAATTTAATGTGCACAAGTGCAAAGTGATGCACTTAGGGAAGAATAATCCAAATTGTATGTACACAATGCTGAGTTCTAAATTAAGAGCAACCACTCAGGAAAAAGACCTTGGAGTCATTGTGGACAACACAATGAAATCCTCAGCTCAATGTGCAACAGCAGTCAAAAAAAACAAACAGAACGTTAGGAATTATTAGGAAAGGGATAGAGAATAAAACAGAAAACCTCATAATGCCACTATATAAAATTATGGCAACTGCACCTTGAGTACTGTGTACAATTCTGGTCACCGCATCACAAAAAAGACATAGTAGAACTTGAAAAGATTCAGAGAAGGGTAGCAAAAATGATCAAAGGTTGGAATGGCTTCCATACAAAGAAAGGCTTGATAGGTTAGTGCTCTTCAGCTTGGAGAAGAGAAGACTGAGAGGGGATATGATACAGGTTTATAAAATCTTGAGTGGAGTGGAATGAGTAGGTAGGGAATGTTTATTTACTCTCTCAAATAGTAGTAGAACTGGTACACTCCATGAAACTAACCAGTGGCAGATTTAAAATAAATAAAAGGAAGTATTTTTTCACTCAACGCACAGTTAAATTTTGGAATTTGCTGCCAGATGAGGTTGTCAGGGCTAGTAGTATAGCTGCATTTAAAAAGGGACTGGATAAATTCTTGGAGAATAGGTCTATTAATGGTTATTAGCCAAGCAGATTACGAGATGGGAACTTCTTACTGTCGGGAGCAGAGGGTGATCAGCAGGGAATGGATTGTGACTGCTGACACTTCTCCCATACGATCAAAATTTGCCACTGTCAGAGACAGGATGCTGGGTTTGATGGACCATTGGTCTGACTCAGTATGGCACTACTTATATTATTATGTTCTTAATTGTTCTTTGGGTGCTTTTAGGCAGACAGCATGGGCCATCTAAAGGTGTGCAGGTGGAGCAGAGGTGGGGCTTGAGGTGTTCCGGAACATCCCAGAGCACTGCCAGCAGAATAGGCTGCCTAAATCTGTGGCACCAGCAGGAGGCAGAGCAGCTGTCCATCTGCTTGGCAGACAGCCACTGCAGCTCTGTTCCCAGCTGGGGGTTGCCCTGACAACACCATAAAACTTTGGACAGCTTCCTAGAGCATCAGGCGATCTGCCCATAACTCTATAGTGTGGGAGAGGGAGCCCCACTTAGGCAGGTCACAGGCTGTGGCAGCTGCCGGGTTCATGTAAACCCATCTCAGGTGGGGCTGGATGCGGGGGAAGTGCCAGAGAAGGTCCAGGGATGGTCAACCCCAGGTCTGTCTGAAGACACCTTTTCTCTTCTGGGTCTTATGGATCTTTGCACACACTCTTTTCAAGGTCTGTAATTCAACCTACCCTTGCTTTGGCACTGAACTGAAGCTTTTTATTTTTTTATTTTTTATTTTATAAAAGATTTTTATCCCGCCTCTCCTGCCCGCAGGGCAGCTCAGGGCGGCAAACAACAAATTAAAACAGTAAAACAATAAAAGCAATTTTAAAGTTAAAAATCCCATATGCGGGGGGAAAAAACAACTCCCCCCCCTACCCTCCCCCTCGCCAAAAGCCTGGTGGAACAGCCAGGTCTTACACAAACGTCGAAATGACAGGAGAGTGGGGGCCAACCGAGCCTCCTCCGGGAGCAAGTTCCACAGCACAGGGGCAGCCACCGAAAAAACATCTAACATCGGTGGCCACCCACCTCACCTGGGGAACCTCCAAAAAGGCTCCCATGGAAGATCTCAGGGGTCGCACGGGCACATGGGGAGTGAGGCGATCACGCAGATAAGCAGGGCCCAGGCCATGAAGGGCTTTAAAGGTCAAAAACAGCACCAGCTTTCTGGAAGAATAATTCAGTTTAGCTGATTGCTGCCAACAGCCTCATTTGCCAACAGGGACCCGAGTTCACTGCACCAAAAAATCTTAAATTCTGCAACCAGTGAAGCCAAATTCTGCAAATTCACCGCGAGCATTAATATTTGCATAATTAACTTGATTTGCATAACTATGCATGCTGGGAAGCAAATTTGCAATAGGTTTGACATAGAATCACAACTTTGCTAATCAAACAAATCTCAAATCCTCTAGAATTTCCGCACCCCAGAATTCCCACCTCATATTAAAAACCCAGACTTCTCTCACCCAAACATAGGGCCTTCAGACCCCACCCACCCACAATTAATCTCCGAGGGGCCTATTTACCCTCGGGTCATGGTCACACCTCCCCGACAAACAGCAGCTGCAGCAGCAGTTTTAGTTTAGGGTCAGGTGACAAGTTTATGCCTGAGCCAGGATTTAAAGATCCTGCAGACAGCTCCCACTGCAGTTTCACTGCAATTTCAGGCTGTCAGTGCGAGGATTGGCTGATTATGCAAAAATCACTGCAAATTGCAGCAACACAGTCAACACAGGTCCCTGAACATGCTACAATCTTTTGAGGGTTTTTTTTATTTCTCACTCCTTCAAAACTCTTAATTTTCCTCAATCTACTCTGAGTCTGAATTCTCTCAAGCACTGAAAGGATGATCTATGGGAAAGAGAGCTGGGGTGACGGTATGCACTCAAGGATGGATCCATGGCACAGATCCATAATATGAATCCTTTTCCTTCCCTGATTCAGAGCAGGAGGCAAAATAATCCTCATGACGGATATAGATTGATGGTGCATCCATATCTTGAATATTGCAGTTCTATTCATTTCATTTCAAAAACGACATTGTAGAACTGGAAAAGGTGCAGAGAACAGCAGCAAAGATGATCAAAGGTATGGAATGGCTTCCGTACAGAGAGGTTCAAAAGGTTAGGGCTCTTCAGCTTAGAAAGGAATTGGCTACGGGTAAAACACACATGATGGCGGCACAGTGGCAGCCCAACACGACCCAGGGAGGAAAGCCGTGGCAGACATAGTCCAGGCCGGGTCGGGCCACTGAACAAACATGACCATAGCCCAGGCGCCCGGGGATGGTGGGGAGAAGTACAGTCATACGACCAGCCAGCCTTGCCCCCATCCTGCACCCAGCACACTGCCCCCTGCCATGATGGGCAATCGTGGCAGCCAATGACGGCTGACCATGGTGGCCCTGGGTCAGGTTGGTGGCCCGCCAACAGATGTGATACCCCGGTTTTTTAATTTGGCCCGCTCAGGTGTGGCTTAGCCCAGGCTGTAACCTTGGATGTTTTCCAAGGTCACAGCCTGGAATAGCCACCGACACAGCCCAGGACAGTCCCAGGCCAACATCTGGCAACACCTGCACAGTGAGGTCTGGCCAAAGCAGACCACTGTCACATCTGTTTTTACCCTAAGTGGAATAAGATCAGGCAATACCTTATGGAAGCTCTGTCCACAATCTCAGAGCAGCTTTGTATTTCTTCTGAAATCATCTGCAGCAAAGGGTTAAAAAAAATTGAACAGTTTGTATGCAGGACTGTAAAAATCCACTCACTGGCTCACCTCTTGTTAGTACCCTTTGACGCTGGTCCAAAGGCACAGAGGACAGTAGCGGCAATTGGGCTCCAGGAGGACGGCTCCCTGCTGCCACCCTACAGCATTAGTACAGCCCATTCTGCCTCCTCTCACAGGGAAAGACAACCTAGATAGAGGTGGAGAGAGGGCAGAGACAGCAGAGGCAACAGCAGGCTTGCTACATCACCTGGAAGGAGAGTCAATCTTTTTCCATTACCCATTGGCCAAGCAGCATGGTGTCTGAGAAAGGGCAGAGGATGTGCTGCTGCTCCCATCAGTCTGTCAACCCATGTTTAAAATTCCTTCAGTACAGGCCTGATTTTTAATTGGAGCTGCAGTCACCAAGCCAGGCCTGAGTGTAGGTGGCTTGATAGCAGTGGAGAATGGAACAAACCAGTAAATAGGGGAGCTGGTTTTGTGCAACTGGAGTGAGAAGATTAATGGCATCCTCAGCAGACTTGAGCACAGGCTCTACAAAGCCAAATGTGATGCCCTTGCATGGAGACGGGACCTGACACTTCAGAATGAAAGGGACTGGACTAGAGGAGGCAGAAGTTCAGGATTCACTTCAACCCCTTCTAAGCATGGGAGGGGCTGCTTTGAAAATGCCTGAAGAAACCTGCTTGGCACTTTCAGCATGGAGAATCCAACTCGTCGTCACCTTTGATGGCTTGCAAATCGGGAACGACCTGGGAAATCACTTGCGAGAGATCCAGGTCCGGCTGCAGGCTCCGAAGGGAGGGGGGAGAAAGAGAAGCTTGAGGGATGGAAACTAACTGTACAGAAGGGAAGCCAAGAATGCCTGATGAAGGTAGATATCAAGGGGAAGGGGGTTGTGTCTGAATTTGAGCAGCTGCCCCAGTTTCTGGAGGAACAAGAGCGCCTCCTGCTGGCCCATCTGGGAGAGCTGCACTAGGAGCTTGAGAAGAACCAGAAGAAAAAACATGCCACTGAACTCGAAGGAGATTCTCATCTCAAGTAGGCCGTTCAGAGAGATGGAGGGGAAGTGTCAGCAGCCACCCAGTGAATTCCTGCAGGGCCAGGCTGGGCCCCAGTAGGACTAAGAGGACCAGGTGTCCATGGGAGGGGAGAAGGACCAAGCAGAAGGGAAACATCTCAAGGCGGAGACAAGGCCCTGGATGTCCCTTCCAAACCTATGGTTCTAAGGGTCAAAGTGGGAACATCCATGGAGCATCAAGTGCCCATGCTCTGGGTCTAGCGGGTACTGAGATGGTTAGAGACAGCGGCAGAAATGAGTGGGCTGGTGGTGATGAGATCGGTGGTAGTGGGCCCCGGAGAAGTTTGCTGAGTCAGGGGAGGAAATTGGTGATGGATTTGCAGGTTGGTTGTGCTTAAACACCCCCCCCCCTTTTTTTTGGAGACGATGTAGGGGGGTATGGGGCTCAACCCCCCCGTTGCAGGACCTGGCACTGGGGTAATTTGTATTTGGACAGAAGGGGAGGGATATGTGTTTTTGTTTAGGAGAGGGCTCTCCCCCCTGGTGAGAGCGGAGAGGTTGAGGTGGAGAAGGGACCTCCACCTGGTGGCAGCAGGGTGGAGGTGTGAAGTGTTATGGCAGGGCCTCTGATACTGCCTGTGGGTATTTATCAGAGGACTGCTGGACTGAAAGATGCTATATTAGCTGTTGTTGGGAGGGTTGTATTCTATTGTACAGTTATATAGGGTTGATGTTTTGGGGGGTGGTCATGTTGAAATTGTAAAGATTTTATGCTGCTGTATTATGCTTGGTATGTATTTTTATGTATTATGATAACTATATGTGAGCCGCCTCGAGTTATTCTCGAATGAGAGAGTGCAGGATATAAATTAAAAATAGGGGGGAAAATGAAAATGAAAAATCTTTACCTGCTATTTAGATTTAAATACTGACAGTGGCAGGGGCTGCTGCCAGTGCAGGCTCCATGTTCTACAGGTGGGCAGACAGACTGGCTGTAGCAGGGTAAAGTGTGAGATTGGGGGATATGAAGGTGTGTGGAGTGTGCTGTGAAGGAGCAAAGATATGTTCTCTGTGTAAGAAGATGTACTGTGTGTCACACATGGAAAGTTATGTGTGTTTCTGACTGTGTGTTTGTGTGCTTTGTTCTGTGACTTGCCGGTGTGATGTTGTGGAGGATTGTTATTGTATATGGCTGGGAGCAATTGTGGGCTTCTGGGGTTTGTGTGTGTAATTGTGTGTGCACGTGTAGGGTTGTGGTTCTTTGTGCATACCTGGGCTTGTTTGTGTAGCTGTGATGGGATAGATGGGTTTGTGAGATGAAGGGGGTGTGTGTGTGTGTGTGTGTGTGAGAGAGAGAGGGAGAGAGAAAGTTTACACATTACTAAATGTATGAAGTCCCATCATTGAGGCTTTGGAGATGGAAGATGGGGAATCACTCTCATTCTTCTCCTCTCCCAAGTCTCCTGCATTATAAAATTTACCACTACATCAAAGGAGAGAGAGGGTCCTGGCCTGCACCAAAATCCGAGGCATGAACAGTACCTCTCATTCCTCCCCTATCTGTAAGTCCCAGCCTGGCAAGTAGACTTTCGTGCCGGGTCAGTGAATTGCTTATGTATTTTTACAGCCCTGTTTATATTATAACTAGGTGTCTGGATGAGTGTTCTGTTTCAGCACTGTCCTAGTCTGTCATTTCAGGTTATCTACAACTTCACTGAGACAAATTGCTTTAGACACCAAAGCTCCTACAAGCATTAAATGAAAGTTTGAATTCTACCGAAATTGATGGGGTCTTTAGAGAAGTGGTGGTATGTTTTTATATTGATTACCTAAAGAGTCTGGCCCATCCCGGTGTTGTCAGTTTGCTGCCATGAACTAGTAGAGCTGCTCTTTAATTCCAGTGGTAGGGCATTTGCCTTAGAATGCACCCATCCCCATCTTGACCTTCTCTTTAGTTTAATTTGATAAATTAGCCCATGTGTCTTTTCAACACCAGAAATGGGAGGTGACTTCTACTTTTACACACAAATAAGCTCATGATGTAATTAATTAGCATCCTCCCAGCAACTGAATGCTTGCTGTTGGCAAGAGCCAGCACAGTGCTCCCATCTGAAAAGAGGAATGCTTTTAATTCAAATCAAA
>QEPC01005540.1:512799-531865 GCA_003113815.1 Sphenodon punctatus | reverse complement strand
TGGAGATATTCTGGAGAAATGCCCATTTCTCTCAGTTGGCCATCAAGCTTTGAAGACCATTTGTCCTGAAAGGTGTCCTCCAAAACACTCCTTAACAAAACTGATCCCTGCTCTGATCGTATTTTGATCCAAACTTTCAAGGCAGCTTCCTTGGCAACCTGTGACCAAGGTTTCTGGCCCAACTCGGACCGAATAGCCGCCAAGGGGGTACCTAGCGGAGCTCACAGAAGATTTTGCAAAAATTTGGATTGGGTTCTATCCACTGTGTTAGAGAAAAAAGGAGCCCATAGTTCAGCTCCGTACAGCAATTTCGACCTAACCTTACTGGTGTAGACCTGGAGGACTGGTATAACAGCCATCCTGCCCTGCTTAGCAAAAAGCCTACTTATGGATTTGGCAGGAGCTTGGGCTGCTCTCAAAGCTCTATTAACATGCTCCTGCCAAGAGCCAGACTTGTGAAACAAAATGCCTAAATATCGGAACGCCTGAACTTGTTGAATCAGGAAGCCCTCAACAGACCAGCCCTGAGGTTTAGATTTGTGGGAGAAAACCAGTACCTTAGACTTTTCATAGTTGATACGTAAATGATACGCCTGACAGAAATTTGCAAAAGCTTGTAACTGCCGCTGGAACCCCACCCAAGTCTGTGATAAAAGAGCAACGTCGTTGGCATAGCATAAGCAGCCGACGGCGCACACACCCAACCTAGGTGGGTGAAAAGAGGGATCTGCCATGGTTGGAATCACCTCGTCGATAGAGTAGTTAAATAAGGCAGGGGCCAGGACACAGCCCTGCCTGACCCCCAATGAGGTGGGAACTGGAGGGGTAACATAGCCTTGCTGGTCCAATTTGACCACAAGGGATGAGTGGGCATGGCGTGCACGGATCAGGGCCAGCAGGCGCTTATCAATTGTCGAGGCTTGCAGCTTTTTCCAAAGGGCGGCCCAATCCACCAAATCGAATGCCGCCCTAAGGTCAAGGAAAGTCACAAAAAAGGCCCCATTGCGTGCCCTATACTTGGCAGCAAGATGTTTTAGGACGAAGCAGTGTTCAGTAGTTGAGCACCCCTGCTGAAACCCCGCCTGTGCTGGAGAGATGGCTCCAGCCTGCCTCATCCAATTGGTCAATTTCGCTAAGAGATACTTGGCGTACACTTTGGACACTACCGACAGAAGGCTAATTGGCCTATAATTTGCTGGATCTATTTTGGGTCCCTTTTTATAAATAGGGACAACTATGGCCTTGTCCCAGACCCAAGGAACCAGGCCAGTGTCATTAATAGCAGTGAACAATGTGGTCAAGATGGGCAACCACCAACCCTTGTACTCCTTGAGGAACTCTGCTCGGATAAGGTCCAGCCCAGGGGCACGGTTATTCCGGAAGGAGGCTACCACTGCCTCCAAGTCTTCCACCTGGACCAGAGGTCAAGCAGGAGTCCCTTCTATCCCAATATTTAGATCGTCCTGCCACGGGTCCCCACCCCCTCCAGGGAGATTATATAGCCTTTCAAAGTGGGACATCCAGAGAGATGGTGGAAGCGTCGAGGCAGTCGTTTTACGCTTGCCCCCAGGGGAGGCATTGATCAGACACCAAAACTTCCTACCATCCCCTGTATCTGAGGTTTGCAAAAGTGACCTCCACTGGGCATCCCAAAAGTTCCTCTTTTTGTTGTTTATCAAGTTCCTGTATTTTGACCTAAGGGCAATATATTGCGGGGGCAGGGTGGTCGCCCCACTCTTCCTATAGGCATAATGCATGTTTTTAAGATCAACTCTAACCTGCTTTTAATTTGAAATGCCATTCATCTACTCAAAATCTAAAGATGTTAAGGACATGCTGTGTGGTGCTTATTTGTGACTCTCATCAGCTGCAACAGCTGGACTTCCTGCTCCACCAACCCCCTCAAGAGACAATTGGGAAGTTTATTATTTATTTAAATATATAAATTCACAGCTCTGTCACACTTATATTGAGAAGTACTTCCCTGAGAAGTCTCTGCTGGAAATCCATGGAAACATTCCTACATTAAGGTGCTGCTCAATATAAAAGTGGCAAAATCAGGGACTTATGGAGTGCAGTGTGTGTGTTTGCGCGCGCGTGTAGCATAAACAGTCCTATCAGGAGCTCAATAAAGTGTGAAGTAGAGGAATCCAGGAGCCAGAGTCCCCATGCCTGCCACTCAGTTCAATTCACAGGGCAAAAGTCATACAAGTATCACCACAGTATAAAATGATAGACCCCTGGGGTTTCTGACAAGTGCAGATATGACCCACCCAGAATAAAACAGGGGCTTGAGTTTTGGGTGCATTGTTTATTGCAGTCCGTTCCGAATCTGGTGGCAGATTGTGTTGCAGCACAGTGCCCTTCCTGCCATCTCTCTTCTTTCTCCCAGGATGAGTGCAGTTTTTCCATTGCTTGAACGCCATTGCAATTCCAGCTGAATGCCTGGGTTATATATAACCATGTCTGAGCAAGTTTTCAACTTCCAGTTATGTAACTGAATTACTTACCTATCAAACTATCATCATATAATGCTGGGTCCTGCCAACTCAGCCTCTGCCTTGGAGGAATGCCTGAATGATATAGCTGCCTGGATGTGTTGAAGCTACCTCATGCTCAAGCCGAGAAAGACTGAGGTGATGTTGGTGGGAAGGGACAGCCAATATGAGGATGTCCTTGCCTCTGTCAGGCCCCTGCATGTGCATGGGGTGGAGATAGTGGGCCAGGTAAAGAACTTGGGCGTCATTTTTGGCCACACTCTGTCCATGAAAACCCAGGTGTTGGACGTGGTGCGGAAATGCTTTTTTCACGAAATTGGCATAAGTTACACCCTTATTTATCCCAGACTGACCTTGCCACAGTCACCCATGCCCTGATGACTGAGGCTTGATTTTTGTAATTTCCTCTTCTACAGGCTACTGAAACAGTCCTTATCTATCGTTTGTAGCTTGTTCAGAATGTGGCAGCACGGCTGCTTACTGGTTTGGGCAGCAGTGATCATATTAAGTCTGCCCTGCGTTCTCTGCATTGGCTGCCTGTAGAGCAACAGACTGAGTATAAGATTGTGCTGCTGGTGTTTAGGCACTGGCTATATGACCTACTTCTGGAGTCTCAAACTGATGGGTATCTGTGCTCAGGAACCACCTGCTGTTTTGGGGTTCTGCAATCTTGCCTTAAATTGAGGGGTGATCGGTCATTTGCTGTGGCAGGCCCCTCGGTGTGGAACTCGCTCCCTCTGGATGTTCATCTCAGTTCCTCCCTCCTTACCTTCAAAAAGCACCTGAAAACATATTTATTTTCTAGGTGCTTTTAGGATCCACTGATGGTTTCCTTAATTGTACTCTGTCTTCCCTTTTCCCTATCTTAAAGTGTTTTGTTACTGTTTTAAATTGTTTCGAATTGTTTTATACTTTATATTGTTTTATATTCTGAGAAGTGCTCTACGTGACATGCAAGGCAGGGAGGTGCTATAAAATTACTTATTATTGTTGTTAAATATATGCATAGTGCATGTCAAAAATAGAAAGAAATGTTTGGGGGATTTTTTAAATGAGCTTGTATATTGATTTCTCAGAATCAGAAAATGCTTGTGTTCTTTAATATAAAAACTGTACTGTCAAACGTTGTTTAATTAATTCTGATTGGACGATCCAGCCCAAATTGCTAAATTTTGTGAATCAGCAAGCTGCTGAACTGGATAAAAAGGCAATAATAATGCAGTATAAAATGTATTTCAGGTGTTTTTCCAACTCCAACTTAGCTGTATTTTAAGAGCTGATAGTACAACCACCAACTTAATGTAGTCAATCTTGTGAAAACAATGGCATTTTGCTAAAACCAAGATATAACCCTACAACATCTGCTATCCAATCTTTGCTGAGCTATGGTACTTCCACACATTCCCCATGCCCTCCCTGTCCATAGAAACACATGTGATCTCCTGTTTCAAGAGTTCACACATGCTACTAGACATGTGGGAGCACTCCTAAGCCTTGACAGCAGCAACCCCATGTTCTACTGACCTGGACTACTGCCTGCCGAAGACCAGCCCCTTGTAGTCTACAGGAGCCCAGGTGGTCTGGAACTGCTGTGGGTGGGCCAGGAGAGAGGAGCTTCCCATCTGTTCAGCACTAGCACTCCTCATTAAGAAGCAGTAGCTTCTCCCTTCCACTCTCCTGCAACACTGCAGATCAAATTACATTGGCTATGCATAACCAAAATCTGGAGCAGCCCCCTCGCCCCCCAGTAGCTCCTCTGAGTTTAACAGTAGCCAAATTCATGTTTGCTTGTTCAGACACACATGTAAACGAAGGTATTTATGTCACTAGTGCAACACATAGAGCCACTCACTGTCAGGTATGGTTTTGTCCAGTAAATTAAAGAGGTTCAACTGTATTTTTGTTGGTTTCTACCAAGATCTAATGCATTTTTAACCCTTTGCTTCATCTTCTTTTTCCCTCCAGGTCTGACTGCTGCAGCATCACTTGTGTCCTTGGCTTGGGCTTTGGCTTCCTATCAGAAAGCCCTCCGTGACTCCCGCGATGACAAGAAACCTATCAGTTATATGGCTGTTATAATCCAGTTTTGCTGGCATTTCTTCACAATTGCAGCCAGGGTTATTACTTTTGCTCTCTTTGCTTCAGTTTTCCAGCTGTACTTTGGGATCTTCATTGTCCTCCACTGGTGTATCATGACCTTCTGGATCGTCCATTGTGAGACAGAATTCTGCATCACTAAGTGGGAAGAGATAGTGTTTGACATGGTTGTTGGGATAATCTATATCTTTAGCTGGTTCAATGTCAAGGAAGGAAGGACACGCTGTAGGCTCTTCATTTACTATTTTGTGATCCTTTTGGAAAACACTGCCTTGAGTGCTCTCTGGTATCTGTACAAGGCCCCACTGATCTCTGATGCATTCGCCATACCAGCACTATGTGTGGTGTTCAGCAGCTTTTTAACCGGCATTGTTTTTATGCTGATGTACTATGCCTTCTTTCATCCCAATGGACCTAGATTTGGGCAGTCACCAAGCTGTGCTTGTGAGGACCCTGTGTCTGCCTTCACCCTGCCTCCAGAGGTGGCAACCAACACTCTAAGGTCTATCTCTAATAATCGGAGTGTCACAAGTGACCGGGATCAGAAGTTTACAGAAAGGGATGGGTGTGTGCCTGTCTTTCAGGTGAGGCCCACTGCACCTTCTACCCCTTCGTCGCGGCCGCCAAGGATTGAGGAGTCAGTCATTAAAATTGATCTGTTCAGGAACAGGTACCCAGCATGGGAGAGACATGTGCTGGACAGAAGCCTGCGAAAGGCCATTTTAGATTTTGAATGTTCCCCTGCTCCTCCACGGCTACAGTATAAGGATGATGCCCTTATTCAGGAGCGCTTGGAATATGAAACCACATTATAGATAAATTAAAGAAACAGAACTTGAAGAAGCTACCACGTTACAGTCCAAAGTAAGGGTTTGACAATAGGGCTGTGGCAATAACTAAACTGCATACTCTAATAGAGCAACAAACTGTAGTGTTCTTAGTTTGCCTATCATCATGATTATCATTTGATCCACTGTCTGCAGTCTGTCTGCAGTACACTTGTAAAGCAGCAGCATCAAGAGCCTCAAAAATCAGTTATTTCAAATAGACATAGACATAGGCCATGACTCCTTGCTGCTCTCAAGCTCTACCACACAGTCCAGTTAATGCAGTTTATTTTAGAAATGAATGGTTGGTATTGCATACTCAGTGACAAAATTAATAGGAAAAAACCTGAAACTTTGTCAAAAAGGCT
The DNA here is from genome assembly GCA_003113815.1 of Sphenodon punctatus. Classification (NCBI taxonomy): domain Eukaryota; kingdom Metazoa; phylum Chordata; class Lepidosauria; order Sphenodontia; family Sphenodontidae; genus Sphenodon; species Sphenodon punctatus. The sequence goes on along the minus strand of QEPC01005540.1, from coordinate 526,075 downwards.
CAGCCATAGCAGCCAATACTACTGTTATGGAAACTCTGACTCAGCAGAAATAATAGGAATATAGTCCTCAAGTCTCCAGTAGATGAACCATACAACATACAATAGATTTCCAAAGTAGTTCTCAATCAAAAAAAGACATCATCATATTTGCAAGCTTCTAAGCAAACTAAATTCTGATTAAGCAAGTAATAAGCATTGTAATATGCATTTTAATCAATGGAACTGTAAATTTGCTACAGAATTCAAGATGCATTTTAATTAAAATTCAAGTGCTAAAATGTTTTTTTTACAGAAATCCTATGCAGCTCATCTCTGGCTTTCACCAGGAACAAGGAGCTCTAGCACTTAGTGATGCAAATTAAATGATAATCATGATTCAGTATTCAATTTGCAAAAAAAAAAAAATAAAAAGAACAAGGACGATGTAGGTTTCATATTCTGAACCTTTTGAGGACTATGTTCAGATTTTAAGAGGAAAGCATCGAGAGATATGGACACACTGTAACCCAGATCTGCTTCAGGACTTGGAATGCATGGTTCTGTGTGTGAATGTATGCAGGTCTGATAAGAGACCACAACCTGCCATACCCCTTCTAGTGACAAACATTGTATACCTACCAAATTGATATTGTTACCTGAGTGAGAGGCAATGGGTGGCATAGGCCCTACAAGAGCAGAAAGCAGGAAAGAACAACCAGGCTCTGCACATGTACAGACGGCTATGTTTGTTCCCACCCAAGGTGAAGTTATGTCTTTTAGAAGCTTTCAGCCACCAGTTAGTAAGTACCTACAGTAAAATACAATTAAATCAAGTTTTGTGGAAGAACTTCTTGAACCTGTTCAAGACTTGTCTCCATATCGGTCTAGAATCATGTTGAACCACTTGTAAAAGAGTGTTTTTGCTGCAAGCTTCTGGGTTTTAAATACCTCCTTTGGTCAAGCTAAAAATGGTATCCTTCTTTATGTTAAGAGTATCCCTTGATGGTGCTTTCAGCTGCATTAAAGGTGCAAGTCAAAATTTGATAGTATTTTTTTTAGAGATGGTGCAAAGTGGAATAACTCATGGATTATTTCAATATTTTTGTAAAGTAAAAATACAATACACAAAGGTGTTACTTTTTATAGACCTCAAATCTTTTAATACATCTCTCATTCTCTTTAATAGCTTAAATTTTAAGAACTGGTCCACGAATTATATCAACTGGCCTCTGCACACTAATACAAAAATATGTTTCACAACTTATGGATTTATTTTGCAGTGTAATGTCATATGAAAGCCTACATGGGTACTTTTAGAAGAATCTATTAAGATTAAATCCTTCAACTGAGTTTTTCAAGTATAAGTGGCTTGTAAAGACACCAAAGGGTTTCCATGAGAAATTGCTTGGTATAACTATTTCCATCCATTTCAGGAAAATGGAGCACAACTGAATATTTGCTATTTTAAGCATCATTGTCAGGGTGGAGAAGACTCGGTGATTTGGTATTTTAACCTTCACTGTCAGGTATATTAAATGTAGTCACTGCTGTATATGCTGCTGCATAAGTTGTCTTTCCTGTTATAAGACTTGTAATATGAAATAACAGAGGTTACACGGCATATGTTTCTTTGTACAGTATACATTCAATAAGCCATTTTTAATATTGAAATAATTTGTATGGATGAAACATTCGACATCTGTTGTCCTGTACAAGGGGCAAAATCTTCAAAACAAAAATGCATAAAGTTCAGTAATCTGCAAGCCAGAGAAACACTTTATAGTGAACAGATAACCCAGGCTTGAAGATTTTCTTAGATATTTCTAAATTAAGCAGTACCATTTGCATATGCAATAATTGGATTATTTCATATTCAGAACATAAAATCTTGCTGCAGGTGACTGTCCTCTTCAGCAGTGGTTCATCTTCAGTTTTATTTTATTGGAGGGTACACTACTACAATCAGCTAAAAAGCATTTGAGAATCAAATCCCTTTTCAAAGAAAATTCTATAGGGCCTAAATTCCATAAGCATGCACCAAGGGCACTTTCCAACGTGATTAAATGTGTACTTACGAGGGCAGGTGGCTGGGCATGCATCCAAATTAGGTGTGACTTTGATGATGTCAGAAAGGTGCTGTGCACATGATTGATGCTTTTTGGTGCACTAACAAGTGCGCTTGACCTAAAGTGCACTTGTCAGTGCACCAAGAAATGTCAGTCATGTGTGGGGCACCTTTCTGATGTCATCAAAGCCATGCCTAATTTGGATGTATGTCCGCCAGTCACCTGCCCTCATAAGTGCCCCAAGTAAGGGTATTTTCAGACATGACAAGCCTCTGGGCCTACCACACTGAATTCTGGATGGGGATCTTTCCGCGACCCCGGTTCGTGATGAGGACAGCCGTCCTTCAGACATGCCAGTCACATCACTATTGGGAATCAGGGAGAGGGCGGGGCTGAACGGCGTGCTGTGCAGCCACACAGCTCCACCCCCGCGCTCCCACAGCCGCCTGCCCTCAGGGAGATGGGTGGGTGCAGCAGCCAATGAGGCCGCTGCGCCTGACCATTAACTGTGGTCGGGAGCACGATCAGGAATGGGCCAAGGTAACAGACGTAACTTTGGGTCCTTTCCTGATCATGGTCATTCTAACCACGATTACGTCTCTACGGCTGGCCGCAGGGCCAGAACCATGGTTAGAATTGAACCCTGCCAGGTGTTCACTGTCATGAACTTCTGGCAGGGATCAATCAGTGTTACGGGGATCACAGCCACCCCACAGTACTGTGGTTCTCTGTGATCTCATAAAGTCTGAAAATACCCTCAGTCTATACCAACAAGATGACAAAGGGTGTTTTCACATGAACAGCTGCTCCGCCTCTCCCAACCTCACCCCTGGGAATGCCGTCCATTTGCTGTCCCGCCAGATGTGCAGACGGAGCAGAGGCAGGGCAGGCTGTCTCTGCCCCAGAACACCCAGGAGCACCACCACCCCAACTCCAGGACACTGACCAGAAGTAGGAATGCTATCCATCTGCTCAATGGATGGTCACTGCAGCCCCGCTCTTGGCCGGAGGTTGCCCCAGCAACACCATAGGGTTGCGGGTGATCCCCTTGCAACTTAATGATGTGGGGGAGGGGAGTGCCATGTGGGTAGACCATGGACTGCAGCCAGGTCCATTTAAAATGGACCCAGTCAGGGCTGCAAGTGGGCAGATGTGGGGGTGCTCCCCTGGACCTGCTCAGGGGGTGAACACCCCTGCATCTGTGTGAAAACACCCAAAGTCTGTCTTAGCGTGACACATCGGGTTTTTTATTTTTTTAAGAAAACAAAACAAGTTGAAAATCACTGTTTGATGACTAACTATGTAAGTGAAAATTAGTGTCCAGTGCTTTTCTAGGTCCTTTCAGAATCATTTTGCTTAAAAGAATGCTGCCAAGGGCCAAAATATGACTCTCATTACAAGGGTTTTTTGTTTTGTTACTTTTTTGAGTTTGATGTCTCTTCCTTGTAGCAAACCTTTTTATTTTTTAAATCAAATATTCACATAGCTAAAGTTGTCTTTTTGTGGATCCTAACATAAAATTACTATATGGTTGTATGTTGTCATAAATGGTAGTACCCATACACAGCCTGTATCTAGGATTAAATCAAGTTTTATCTGTGAAGAATCATTTTACTTGTAGTCAGACTTTGGTCTCAGATATTTGCTGATTTCTTCAGTATCTGACATTCTGACTGTAGAATGACACTGAAAATAATTAAATACACTGCCCTACTGGCTTTGCCATGGGCATTCAATCTAGCTAGTGAAAAAGTCAGATGTTCTCACTATTGAACATAGCCTGGATCCAGAAAATCTCCATGCTAACTTGTGATCAATTGTTAATCACAAAGTACTATTCTTTTTACCACATATGAAGATACAAATGAAAAGTTTTCGGTTTTACAGATTAAAATCAAGTTCAAATGTGTGAAAACAGGAAAAATAACATTGCAATTTTATTTTTCATTATTGGAAATGCAATTTAATATTTCATAAGACATTTCAAAAAAGAAAAATCAGTGTATGCAGGTTAAAAGTATACATCTATTCACATGTAAAAAGTATATATATATTCACATGTAAAAATTAATTTTACATTCATATTGAACATATTTACCAGTATTCACTAGTAGTTCTCTAAAGGAAATAGAGCTACTTGGAGGTAAATAATTTCAGGATTGCGGTTTTTTCTCAAAACTTAAATTTTGGGGCTTAATTGTCACAATCCTTCAGTCTTGAGGCAATCATTTAGGATTCATAAGCTTTTTCAGAATTGTGGCCTATGTAACCCTATGACTGAAAAAGGGAAATTACATTGTTTTGTTGGCATTCTGGATTCATAATGTGGTGAATATGAAAAGTCCGGTGTTTCTTTAAAAGTGTCAAACATATTGGCCAATTAATTGATATCTCCCAAGAAAGACTCCACAAATGCTGCTTAGAAAGGGATTCTTGATCCTATAAAATTCAGTATGTTTTATACATATTTAGTTTTCATTAGTTTCTGTAAACATTCACCATTCACCTCTTTGTGTTAGAAAAAGATGTTAAAGTGATTCTTCTTTGTACGTTTTTGCCTTTGAAACAGTGATAAGAGTTTATGGGCTGGTACCTGGCCACGTCCTCTCTTTCGCTGACAAAGCTGCTCTCTTTCAGCCACTCACATCCTCAACCAGCAAATTCGAAGGTGACTGAGATGCTGTGATTTACTCTGTCTCTCCCTGCCTCTGCACTGGCCTGCACAATGCCAAGGAAATAAATAACTTCAGCAGCTTGCTGGGGTTCTACTGCTGCCTCTCCTGCTTCTGTGTAGGGTGGGAAGCTGAGTAAATTGTGTTCGTCCAAAGTGAACTGACAGGGAAGAATCAATCCAAAACAGTTTATTTGGGCTGAGCTGCTACAAAGGGTGCATGATGAAAATAAATAATCATAGCATGTCTCCATGAATTAAGAGGCTCAACACTGTAATTACTAATCCTATAGGACAACAGCACAGAATGTGGGACGAATTGTATAAAAACACAATGAGCCATTTTATTTTGCTAATTGTAGCAATTAAGCTAGCTCATACGAAGTGCGCTCTTGCTCTCTCTCAGCAAAAAGCCAAATGGAATAAATGGCGAGCAGCCATTTCTATGCCAGAAACATCATATTATGAAACATACCCTCAATTGTTTATAAAATCATATCATTTCATTATTCATTTGAATCGTGTCCCCTTTGTTCTGCTGCAGCAGATAGGGTGAAAACAGACATGCATGTTGCAGGACTGCACTGGTGCCTATGCAGCAACATGCATGATGGGTGGGTGATGGGTAGGGAGGTGCTTGTCTCAAAACACCCAAAGAAGGCTGAGGAAAAGTGCAAATGCAGGATTCCATGTTCAAATCAGTCTAGTCTCAGACTTAAACGGTTCCATTCTTAGATTAACTATGGGTGAAAAGAGACATGACGCTAACCACCCTTGGTGGTTATTTATGCATGTTGCAGGGCTGCATAGAGCACCAATACAGCCCTGCAACATGCATAAATAACCACAAAGGGTGGTTAGCGTCATGTCTCTTTTCACCCATAGTTAATCTAAGAATGGAACCGTTTAAGTCTGAGACTAGACTGATTTGAACATGGAATCCTGCATTTGCACTTTTCCTCAGCCTTCTTTGGGTGTTTTGAGACAAGCACCTCCCTACCCATCACCCACCCATCATGCATGTTGCTGCATAGGCACCAGTGCAGCCCTGCTGCATAGGCACCAGTGCAGCCCTGCAACATGCATGATGGGTGGCGAGGCGCTTGTCTAAAAACATCCTATCAGTTTTACTCAATCCTAAATGGATGAACTGATCTGCTCTCACGATGATCTGAGCGATCAAAAGTGAATTCTGGTATGAAGCAGAGGTTGTTTTCCTGCAAAAGCTGTGCACACAAAATTGGTCTCACTCTCCACTCAAAGGAGTAACCCACTCAAAATCTCTATGGATGAAATCCTGATCCCATTAAAGTCCCAGTGACATCAGGATTGCACCCTACGCAAGTACTGTATCTCATGAAGTCATTCACACCTTGGCCTATTCCTAATCCAGCAATGCTTCTGAAGTGGTTTAAATCCATTATCTTCATTGGAATGTCTGCTGACTTATACTGGTTAAAATGAAATCAGAATCAGGCACATTGACATCAGTGGGAAATCTGTATGAGTAAGGGCTGCTTTTGTGAGTAAGAAATTGCAAGATCAATCTGACTTTTTAGGCATGGTTTACTCCTTAGTGAACTCAGTTGGAGTTTTGCTGTGGACTATGATAAGAGCCAGATGAGGCCTTACTATAACTCAACTTCAGCAAAAATCTGTACTTTGAACTTTGGTATATATCACATTTGAAAGCTTATCATTATTTATACCTTCTGTGTTCACATTTATGAATCTATATGTATTTGGTCTATTTACAGTTTTTAAATTATTCATGCAAAGTGAACTCTGAAAATCTCTATCCCACACCAGTCATTTTAAATAATCATTGTACAGTTAATGGAGCAGCAGTCCCTATCAATCAAACAAATGTGTCCAAACTACCTAGGACTCAGCTTATAGGTGCCCAATAATTTTGGTCTGTTTCTAATTGCTTTGGAGTCATTGTGTGGAGTATTTATACCATCTACAGCAGTAAACTATAAACCTATTGTGAGCCCATGAAGTTCACAAACAGATGTGGCTGATGGAGGAAGGACAAAGAGTGAGGAAGATCTCCTTAAATAGGAAAAGATGCGTCCTCCAACATGTGTTTGGTGTGATTTGTACCTGTACCTCATCTGGAGTTTATACAAAGAGGTAAAATGGGGAGTTTGTCTACATTACTGGGGAAGTCTGGGTTGTTTTGGTTTTAATTATCTCAGTTTAGGGTTAGGGATTGCCAGAATTTGATACAGTAACAAATACTAGAAAGATCACAGCTAAACTGAACAGTTTAGTAGGACAAAAAAACCAAACAAAACCCAAGACACTTGGTTCAAACTCTCTCCATTAGCAAAGTTTAAAAATAAAACATAGATGGTAGATACTGCAATGATTGGAGCATTATGTATGCCTAAAATAGTTAATGAACACGCATTGTAGAAGTAAGTTTACATCCCCTTGCACATACCTCCATATAGAAATAATTATGTCTCGTCTTATTCCTGCAGTTGAAGTAGCTCCAAGCACAAGAAATGGCTATTGTGTATAGTTGTTGTTTTATGGAATAAGATAGCTTCCTAACACAGTTGACCCCTCCAACACATGGAATAAGATAGCTTCCTAACACAGTTGACCCCTCTTTACCTTCAGTGTTCTCACTTTTTCTGCTGCTCTGGGAATGAGGTAAGAGGGGTTTGATTAAGGGGAGAGTAAACTCTGTCATCCAGCACAGCATGTTTGCTGCCCCCTAGTCAGTCTGTCTGAACTGGAAGGAGTGTACACATGGTTTTCTCCTGGGGATATGTAAGAAATAAGTATGATTATTCCTGAGCTGGAACAGGCCCTTTCAGTACTGCCCGCAGAGGGCTTTTCTCACATAAGTGGAATCACAGCTGATGCTTTGGGCAAATCTACTTTATCTAAACACAGGTAAACTTGTTTGGGTTTGGTTGTGTGTGTTGAGGTAATATCCCTATGTAGGGACACAAAATACCATGCAATTCCCAAAACGTTGGATGGGAGTATTTTTTTGTTTGTTTGTCTTCATAAAGAATGTCTGGTAGAATTTTCACTAAACGTATTCTCAAAATTTACATTATTTGTCAGGTCATTGAAACGTTTCCAACAAACTGAAGAGCTATCGGGTGCCAATTGGCATTAATAAACATTTTGCTGTTCTTCTGTATCTGAAAACTTAATCTTAAAAAAAAAAATTACATCTGCAGATGTGAATCATGGCCCCATTGAAGTTAATGGAAATGTTTGTTGATTTTAATGGATCCAATTTCACTCAAGCACTCTTACCTTTTCTTGGTCACAAAGGCTTCATCTTGCAAGGTGTTGAGCAACCTTGGTACCCATCGAAGTTAGAAGGAGTGAAGGGACATGAAGGCTCTTGCAGGATTACTCTGCAAATTGCAGGTGCAAACTTTTAAATTTTTAGCTAAACTTAAAGTCAGGCAGCTGCGAACAGAGTTATTTTAGAATTCCTACATCAGGTATATATCTGGCTGCAGCTGAAGCCAGTGGGACTACTTGTGAGTAAGCGGTTTTAGGGCTAACAGCTAAGGCACCAAACCTCAAGGCACTTGCATTGGTGGGAGCCTCAAGTTCAGGTGGCTCCATAGTGTACAAAATGTAAACATTGTATGTGTACAGATAAAGCAGGGTTCATATTCTGCCCTTGCTCATGGAAGGGAAAAGTGTGGGATTACTCCAGATTTACAGTGATGCAGCAGGGCAGAATTTGGGCCTGCAGTTCTGACTGAGTCCTGGTCAATAATGAAATACTTGTTGACTTGAATAAAAGCAGAACTGGGTTGCAATGTAGTACAGTACAGAGGTGTACAAAATACTCACAAACATGCATGTTATGTAATTTTTGGAAATAGACAATTTTCATAATAGAAGTGATTTCTAGCTAATAGTACTGTACAGCTGTAAAGAAACAGAGATGGGAGGTATGTCGTATCTCTGTTGACATCTGGGGTGCACCCTCTGAAGATCCTATCTGCTCTAGGAATAGAAAGAAGTATCTCCAATTAGGTTTAATGATATCAATTAAACAAACTCAATCCCAAACCTCTGAACAAAGATTTGAGTAATAAGCAATCATAGTAAGGATCTATCTTTCAAGCACTCTGTGAACCAATCTCCAAATAAGGGCTCACAAGAGCATGTCCTAAATCAGAAGTTCTGAAAACATGGTGCATGATGCCAAGTGGAGTTGTGATCCCCATTGATATTTGATATACTGCATGTCTTTGTTGCTGTCTGGGTTCACATGAGGACATGAAGGGTTACTAGTACCTGGGAACCACAGTCTTAAATGCTAATAAATATAGTTACTGGAGGGAAAAGATTCAGCAATGTAGCTAGGCTGCTCAGTTCCCCACAGCGTTATTCTAAGTATTGCCTATGTTTAACCTGCTGAAATCAGTAAATTATACCAGTGTAAAGCTAGACACCCCCTAGGTGAATCATAAAATCATAAGGCACTTTCCCACAATACTTTCCATGCACGAGTTGCCTCCAGGAAGGTATCCAGAAGGCAAAGCATGCACAGGATTTGTAACTTGGGAGTGCCCCCTGCTCAGTCCCACAGAGGACTGCACAGCTAGATTTCCCTACTCTGCAATTCTCCGCAGGATCACCAGCAAAAAATGTGCAGGGTCCAAGCCCATTGCAGGGGCGTTCCAAGGTTACAAATCCTGCGCATGCTTTGCCTTCCGGATTCTTTCCTAGAGGCTAATCATGTGTAGAAAGTATTGTGGGAAAACACCCATAAAGTTGGAAGGGACCTAGAGAATTATCTAGTTCAACCTCCCACTTGGATCCAGGATGCCTACAGCTACAGCATCCTAACAGATGGTTGTCTAGCCTCTCTTTGAAAATCTCCAGCGATATACGACCTTCCTAGACAACTTGTTCCTTTGCCACACAACTTTTACGGTTAGGAAGTTTTTCCTACTATTTAACCAAGCTCTACCTTCCTGTAATTTGAGCTGATTATTTTTAGTCCTGCCCCCTGTAGCCATGAACAACAGTTCCTTGCCATCTTCTTTGTGGCAGCCCTTTAATATTTGAAGAATGCTAACCTTAATCTTTTCTTTGTTAGAGAAGAGATGGTGATGAAGTAGTTCAATTATATCTTTTACTGGACCAATTTCTGTTGGTGAGAATATGCAAGCTTTTCGACCACGCAGGGCACTTCCTCAGACTCTACATGCTACACTACATGCCTGAGGAAGGATCGTGTGATCCGAAGCTCACATATACTTGCCAACAGAAGTTGGTCCAATAAAAGATTATTTTACATACTTCATCTCCATCTCTTACATTTGGTACTAACCGAGCAACAACTCTCTACATTTTTCTAGGTAAAACATACGCAGTTATTTCAACCTTTCCTCATAATCAGTCTGAGATAGTGTGTCATGTATCAAAACATAAGATCTGTGCTAAAAGATCCAGTATTGCCAATCCCAAATGTTTAAAAAGTAATGAGTCTGTCCCCCATGTGATTGTCTTAAAAATCTTGAAATATTTCAATAATAATTTTTGTTTTAGGTATCTTTTTTCTGAATCACCACAATCAAATTTTCATTTTTTTCTCTGCAACCATGTAGAGTAAAAACTTTCTTTTCTTTAAACAGTGAAAGCTGAAATTCTCACTTTTTATTGTGTGTCTTGACATTGTAGGTTTCTAGAAATGTTTAAAGTTGCTTGACTCATGATAACTGTAAGTGTGAAGCTGTGGTGATGTTGGATGAGGACACCGGACACTATTAGAAGGTGCTATTCTACGCATTATTTATTAGACCTAAATATCAGGCTCATGTATTTTAAAAAATAACAACTTATCTGCCAATTGAAAAGCAAGATGAAGTACACAAAAAGTATTTTTGAAATGTGTTTTAATTTACTACTACATATGTATAGCTGAAACTTAGAATATTCACATAGTAACAACATAAAATGATTGTGTATTTGTTCTCTGTTGTTCTGTGAATTATTAGAACAGACAGCTGAGAGAGGTACTGGGTAAGACACTAGACTAAGCCTCAAAACTTTTAGGAGAATGTAGGCTGCTTCTTCCAGCCAGTCAATGGATGTGCTATGATCAGCAGAAAGTGCTGGCTGTAGAAACGCTTTTCTGCTCATGGTCACAGAAAATACGTTCCTTGCCCAAAGCCTCTCTGATTAGCAGTAGACCTTTCATTGAGGACACCAGGCAGTATCTGTGCCTCCAGTTTTCAAACCAAGCAGTGCAGGATTTAGCTCGCAGTCAGCTCTGCGTGAATGATAAAACATCTCCTTCATATCATCCCCAAAGGAAGTCATTACTGGTACTACTCTGATAGTGGTGGCAGCATGAATTATCATGTGTTTACTGATGCCATTGATTTCCCCCCCTTTTGTATTTTACAGATACATCCTGAAACTTGTCAACTTTCATTCAAGGTGATTTGCAGTTAATTAATTCAACAGATATTTTAATTTTCCAATTTTGTGACTTGTAATGTTGTAATCAAGCTACTGCAGATGAACGCTAATCATAAAAAAACCAACACTGTTGTCAGCCTAGGGCTGAAGAAAAACCTACATAAAATATTCTCCTAATTCTGCTTCTAAATCATTCAGTGTTCATGCACATAATTATACTGAGGGTTTTTAAAGTTTTATTTGCTCCAGAACCAGTCTCATTGAAACCCCTGGAGAAGGGTTCCAATAAGACTATTGCAGAGTAAGTGCTTTGTAGATCGTGGCCTAAGTGTTGGGATGTCTTAGGTTACTTGTAAAGGCCTGCATGGTCTTTTCAGTACGTCATCAGTTTGAATATAATCACATGGATTCGTTTTGGCTAAAAGATGCTTTTCATCTGATGGCTCTTCTTTGGCCAGGATTCAGTGGTTTCAGATAAGTTTCTAGTGGACAGATGTCTGCATAACATTACCCTTTGAATGGGTAATCTCAACAGTCAGAGGACTTAATTAATTGAGGGACTTAATTAATTAAACCTCTGCTGCTGCCCAGGCTGTCTCCAATTGTCAAACACAGAAACTCTGATTCCTATACCCTTCACAGGTACCACAAAGGTAAGAGAGTGAATTTTCACAGTGACATATAAAGAAATAAATACACAAACAAACCTAGCCCAAGCCAGTAGTGACTGCAGATGTTCTTTAACATTCAGTGGCTGGAGATCAGGCTTGCATCATTCCAGATGAATGAGGAAATGTGGACAATCCTAATTGACACTCTCCACACAGAAGCCAGAGACTGACCTGAGTAATGCTTTTACAATTTAAGGCTGAGGTACGCTTATGGAGAAGTTGAAACTGCTGCTGCTTTTATTAAATAGGTTTAGGTCCTTATCCTTCACTGATACAAGCCAAGCCATTTCATTTCACCCAAGATAGTGCTCAATGAAATGAAACGATGATATGACCACTTTAGAATTGAAATCTTCCCATTTCTTTTCTTAAGCGGTAGTTGCAAAAAATACTCCCAGTGCCATGGTGGTTGTTAAAGAAGTTCCTGCTACTTCACCCTGTTGAGATTGTTGAATGGGTGTAGCTATAGTTTTGTTTTTAGCTTTTTAATTTTGGGGGGTGGCGGGGAGGGGGAGAGAAGATATGAAAAATAGCCTTTAAAAAAGCCATTTCATTACTGTTGACAGTGGCTATCTCTTAGCAATAAGATACAGCTGTGTCGTCTCAAAGCATGCTCATAGAGGTCAGAGATCTTGTGGGGGTGACAAATATTAGCTTGCAGGGCAGCAAGCATTACTGTCTTTGGTAAAAAAAAGAGTTTGGTTCCTACATGCTCAGAATTTTTAAGGTCATCTGTTATGATAAGTTTTTTCTTAGACAGAATGTTTTCCAAAGGTATGCACATTTTTGCATACATATACATCCAACTGCATGCAGAGGGTGTGTTTGCAGCTTCCTGACTGACATACGCCCCTTCCCCTTTGTTTTGCACTTAGCTCTAACATTTATTTATTTTTTTAAATTATACCCCGTCCCTCTTACCACAGGCAACCTGGGGCGGCTAACAACATAAAAGATGACCACAATAAAATATCATAAAACATAACATCAATAAAAAAGAAAAACCAACCCCCTCCCTCATCAACCCCCACCCCCTACCCACCCCTCACCCTCACCAAATGCGTGACAGAACAGCCAGGTCTTACAACTCCTTCGAAAAGCTGGAAGATCTGGGGCCAGACAGGCCCCCACCGGGAGAGAGTTCCAAAGCTGCAGCGTAGCCACCAAGAATGCCCTATTCTGTGTGGGCCCCCGGAAAACCTGGATGACCTCCAGTGTGGCACCCCTGGATGACCGCAGGGACTGGTCTAGGACCCGGGGAGTGAGGCAATCTTGCAAGTAGACAGGGCCCAGATCGTGTAAGACTTTATAGGTCAAAACCAACACTTTGAATCGAGCCCAGAAGACTATTGGCAACCAGTGCAGAGACCAGAGCACTGGTGTAATGTGCTCCCGGCGGCCCAGTCCCACTAAGAGCTGGGCCGCCACATTCTGCACCAGCTGCAGCTTCTGAGCCATCACCA
>QEPC01005540.1:480475-490943 GCA_003113815.1 Sphenodon punctatus | reverse complement strand
TCCCTCTCCACCCTTCTCCCCGTTCCTTCCTGATTCCCGTGTGTGTGTGTGGAACGCAGCAATTGAGGCATGCGACACCCAGATGCCCTATGATGAGTCAGGCTGGGGACTACTAATCCTGTTAGCCCTATTCCACCCTGAGGGCTTGTTTTTCCCACGGTGCCTCGCTGCGTTCCTAGGGCAAGGGCGGGTGAATCCTTCCTGGGGCTCTTTTCGCCTACGGGCACTTCCCCAGTTTTCCCTCCAAAACCCCTTTTTCCCCACAGAGTGTCACTGTGTTTTCCTCTGGTCCATCCATTCCCCGCTCCCTTCCTCAGCACCAGGACATCATACTTTTCCTCCTTGGAAGCCCTTCCTATGCTGTTCCCCCCCCCCCACCCCCCCCCAGGCAGCCTGTGGGGGAATAGCATAGGGAGGGCTTTCCCGGTGCGGCTGCAGACCTGAACCGCTGCTTTTCCTATTGGTAATTGCAAGCTAGCTGGGTCTGGGAATGCCAGTAGGAAGCACAGAGGCACAGGTGTGCAGACGACTATGGGACCCCCTTCCCCATCCTCTCCCCCAACTCTCAAGTGCAAATGCAAGGCTAGAGAACTCCCAACATGCCCCACCTCCTGTTTTCGGTGCACCCCCCTCCCATTCCCACCCCGAAGCAGCTTATTGCTATTCCAAACCACCATTCTCCAAGGTCCCCTCCTTCCCTTGCCTGCATACCCCCTTCCCTTCACCCCTGCCAGCCACTCCCTTCCCTTGCACATGTTATTATTATTATTATTATTAACAAACATTTATATAGCGCCAGCAGTGTACCTGGCACTTTACAAAGTAATAAAATAGACATGTCTACTGAGGCTGAATCCAGACAAGACTGAGGTGATAATGGTTGGCCAGTCTTATGGCCTGGTGGATGTGGGAACTCCTGTTATTTATGGGGTCCGGTCTCCCTTGGTCACTCATGTTCACAACTTTGGGGTGCTCTTGGATCCATTGCTGTGCCCAGAGTGTCAGGTTGCATCGGTGGCCATAAGTGCTTTTTATCAACTTCATCTAGTAAGGAGGCTGCAACCTTTTCTATCAGATTTGGATCTGGCCACCATCATCCATGCCTTTGTAAGCGCGAAGCTAGACTACTGAAATGGGCTCTACGTGGGGCTGCCCTTGAAGACTATTCAGAAGCTGCAGTTGGTGCAGAACACAGGGGCCCACCTTCGACCGGGAGCGTGTCGCCAGAAGCACATTACACTGGTGCGCCAGAATCAGCACTGGCTGTCAATACCTTCTGGGCACAAGTCAAGGTGCTGGTTTTAATCTATAAAGCCCTAAATGGCTTGAGCCCCCGTTATCTAAAATACCACCTCTTCCCCTATGTTCTGTCATGGCCTCTAAGGTCAGCCAATGGCATTTTCTTGCAAGTGCCAACTGCCCATGAAATTGCTACAATAAATGTGTGCAGCAAGGCTCTCTCAGTCGCTGCCCCACAACTGTGGAACTCCCTGTGTTTGGAGGTCCACCTGAGCCTGAACCTGCTCATCTTCCAGAAGAGATGCAAGACCTTTTTGTTTGACCAGGCATTTGGCAGGCAGGGATAGGGTTGGGTGGGATTGGGTGGAGGGATTCAGGGAGGATTGGTGGGTGATTGTCAGGGATAGAGGGTGGGGTGGGCGGGTGTTTGTGATGATATTGGAGTTTTAAGGGATCTTAATTGTATTTTATTGTATTTTGCATTCTGATATAGTAAGCCCCCTCCACCCCTTGAGTCTTGGTGAAGGGTAGGGTAGAAATGTGAATAAAATAAATGAATCCCCTAGCCCCCAAAGCGGGTAAGTGGTCAGCGCTATGTAATATAGCGATTCTCCACCAACCCACCTCAGCTTACCGAATTTCCCAGAAGAAGCATGATAAGCATGGATTATGAAAAAATAAGTAACTTTATGCAACTTTATTAAACTTAAATTAAGAAACTTTAAGTGTAGATCTTTAACTGACATCCAATCCACTAAAATAACGACGTTATTGGAAATGTGAGGTAACTGTTTACGCCAGAACCTGTTATCTGCTAACCTGAAACCAGTCAAACAGGTTATTCAACATTGCTTTAGTTTCACTTCTGTTGTAAGACAAAGCTAATTGGAGTAGCACAAAAGTCAGGAAATTGCATTGGGGTAACTTTTTACCCCAACCATTAAATGGAGTGTGGGGTAAGTTTGTATCCCAATGGGAAAACCCATTCTATCTAGGGTACAAATTTACCCCACGGTACCTTTTGCCCACGGAAAGCAAACAGTTAACGGTAAATGAATGAAATTTTGCACAAACATGCACAGTGGTGCCAGTGACAATGTCCTAAAAGGACAAAGTCCTAGGTCCAGTAATGTTTGAATTAGTAAAAAAATTGAGTAAACAGGGTAGGAAAATACCCCAGTGGAGTACAAGGTTACCCCACGGTACCTTTTGCCCACAGAAACCAAACGGTAAATGAATGAAAATTTGCACAAAAGTGCACATGAGTGCCAGTGACAATGTTCTAAAAGGACAAAGTCCTAGGGCCAGTAACTTTTGAATTATTTCAAAAAATGCACACCCTTGGATACGAAAATACCCCATATTTCCGGATAAGGTTAAATACAGAAATAGACATATAAAATGTATTAAATATCAAACTGCATTTTAAAGATCAAATTGTTTCTTTGACTGATGGTGGAGACATTTTCCTGATCTTCCTCCCGCAGATCCAGGAGCAGAGGAGTGTTCATGGAAGGCATACGGGAATTCGTTCACACCACCCCATCACCTTCCCACCCATGTCTCAGGCCCCTGCCTTCCGAATTTTCAGTCTCCCACCCACTCAGAGGGAAGCTGGAATGAGTACCTGGCCTATACGGCTGCTGGGGCAGTTGCTGCTACAGGATCCCAGAGCCAGGCAGTTCTCCTCCCACAATCACTGTTGTAGAGGGGTGAAGAACATACAGAGATCAAACACCGCCCCTGGCCACCACGGTGCCGTTCCACGCCTCTGCCCCTGCCAGCCCACCATGGTGCCTCCCCTCCTACCAGTCCTCTGTGGTGCCTTCCTCCCCTCCCTAGTCCATGGACCCATCATAGTGTCTTCCCACTGACTCCTGTGCCTGCCGTTTCCTTCTTGTGATGCTGTTTCCTAGAGATTTTCCTGCTGCTCCTCCCATTCTCCTGGTCACTTATCAACACAGTAAACGACAGAGAACATAATTAGATCATAAATGGAAACCATTATCATGCAGCTTTGTAAACGCAGGCACACCTCCCCTCCTCGGGTGCTTTCACTTACCTTTCTCCTCTGCCTCCACTGCTTCCTCTACAAAGGTGGCATCTGGATTCTCTGTGCCCTGGACCAGAACCTCTGGTGCCTCCTCGACCAAGGCCTGGCTCTCAAGCTCAAGGGGATACACGGTGACAATCACAGTGTCCATGTCTGTGTCAACTTGTGCTAACTCTGGGGTGGGGACACGCATAGCGAAATGTCTCCCAGTGGTCAAGTCTTCTGTGTGGGGAGCAGGAGCAACTGCAGCAGGAGCAGGCAGTGGGGGAGCCATATCCACCTGCTTCTGGCCCCTGGCAAAAGCATAACCATATAGGCGGGATGCAATGATGACGCCATCCACCCAGAGGAACCAGTCATGGAACTCGTAATGGAGCGATGTTGGTCTCCTGCAGCTGGAGGCAAAGTTGTTGTCCCAGCTTTCTTTGTATTTGTGCCTCAAGTCCTTGGCCCACTGCCAGCACTGCTTCATGTCCCAGGAGTAGCCCTGGTGCGCCATTTAGACCGAGATCGCCTGGAAGACAGCCTCGTCCCTATAGCACTTCACCAGTGCATATTGGACCTTCTGCTCCCCTCATATGGCAATTAAGGCCTTGGTCTCTTCTGTGGTCCACGGAATGCAGCGTTGATGGGCAGATTGGTAGGTGGAGAGTGCAACTGCACGGTGGTGGTAGTGGTCCTTGTTGTTGCCTGGCTGTAAGTTTTAGCCATGGCCACAGCGATAGTAATCCTCTTTAAGTTGTTCCTGAGAAGTCAGTGGCTGGGAAACAGCAAGCATTGGTGGGCACATGCTGCCAACCAGGAGGAGTTGAGAGAATGCATGTTTAGAAATGACAAGGTGGACTTTTAAGGCAAACATTATGTGCACACCAGTGAAAATGAGATTGGAGAGAGAGGCAGGAAGTTGTCGCTCCTCAGAGCACTCCATGCTTTTCCACCTGCAACTCTAAGGTGCTGGTGGATCTGTATGAGTGGAGGATGCATACAACCTAATTGACAGGACACAGACTTGTGGGTGCATATTAGCCTGCATTTGTCCACACGGTGGACTCTGCATGTTCCACAACCCCATTATGAGTGGGGGCAGCGTGTCCAGTGGGTGGTGCTCATGTGACCGGTGGGAGCGAACACCTAATAGACAGGCAGATAGATACCCACCTGGTGTGGCCTATAGTCTCATTTTTTAACACCATGAGGGAACTCAAGGGCACCCCTTCACTTAAGATGTTTCTAGATCCACAACAAAAAGACATTAAAGCCAATCTCTGCTTTGGAGTAACCTAACAAACAGGCAATTAGGTACATAAAATGCATCATTTTTTTAAAAAGGTCTGCACTAATATTATTCAGCTCAGTGTTTGTCTCATTCACGCTTAAGTGTTGGAAAAGACAATGAGTCATAATGAACAAAAGCTTGCATGTACGTGGCATGGGATGGGGAGCAGAGAATGAACACCAATACTTGCATGTTAGAGTACTGGGAATCTGCTTTAAATGGTCAGAGCAAGTTATTCACGTGCCATATATATTCCACAGAAGTGTCCTAAATATCAGTTTAAGTAATGCACTTTGAGATCATTGGGTACAACGTAGCGAACACAGGTGGATGCATGTAGGTCGGGGTGGGATTTGTCAGGCTGAGGGGCCAAATGCAGCTCACAGCTAGTTTTTCTGTGGCCCCTTTCCAGTCCCTGGCCCCTGGATCCAGTTCCTATGTAGTACGCTCATGCACTGATCCATGATCTGGATCATCCTCTTCCTGCGTGCACCCTTTAAGGACCTGCACCTCTNGTTCCTGTTTAAAACATCTTATTATGACAACAGTACAATGTCAATGCACCATAGGTAGGGCCAAATCTTGTAGTTCCTAGTGAAGCCATGTACTTTTTGGACCCAAAATTGTAAACCCAGAATAACTCAAGAAACTCTAGTGCAATTATTCTGAAATTACACCCAGCTGAGGAAATATGGGCTAATGGTTAATCTGAAGCCAGAGAGTTTTCTTAGGTATGGTTGTGGGGTCAAATCTTTAGTACAAGTCCCTCGGTACTGTCTGGAAATGTTTATAATGAAACTCTATTACTTTCTCTGCAACACAGGAGCTGTTACCCTATTCTACTGATATAGAAATTGAGGTAAACAAGGGTTCAGAGTCTGACCCAAAGTAGCACAGGAGGTCCATTGCAAAACAGAGAATGGAATCCAAATCTCCTATCCACCCTAGATTCTAACTATGAGACCAGTGGTTCCCAATCTTTTTGTCTGTGCATGTGCAGCCTCTACTTTGCCTATTTGAGATTTAAATATAATCCTGTAACCCTTAACAGCAACAAAGCCATGCAAAGTACAGCAAATATCGGTGAGATCATGACCCTATCCACAGATGAAGCAACCCCACTGTGTTAGACCCTATTTCCTTCCTTCTTCACCAGCTTCTCTTCCTTAAATGTAACAGAATGTAAGAGGTAAGATACATTTTATCACACACAGCAAATGCATGGAGTTCAGACTGGGGAAAGAAAAAAAACAACTGATGAGTTTGCTTAGTAAGTAAAGATATCTCCAAAAGAATAAATAAATAAACATTTGTAAAGCACAGATAAGTGACAGGCAAAGGAGAAAGGACATAAGAACACTTTACAAATCTCCAAAGGGAGTGAAGCATTCATCCCAGAGTATCCTTACAGGTAACTGTAGGTGTGCCAGAGAGCCTAGCCATTTCTGTTACTATGATTTATCCCCCAGTAGGACTTAAGCTGATGGGGAGCCCTCAACTAGATTACTCTGGGCATTCATTGACCACCTGGCATCTCCCAGGTACAGCACAACAGCCCATACAACGTAGTGGGTTTTTGGGGGGGGGACAGGGGGCCGTGTTTGTCTTTTGCCAGGGAGAGGATTCCCTACCTTGTGTGGGATGGCAAAGGGGAAATCCTTGAAAGAATCCTCCTGGAGTTCCTCCCTCCCAGTCCCCATTGTTAAGTTTCACTTTGATACAGAAGGGATATAAAATGCATAAGAAGTGCTATGCTGGGTCAGACCAATGGTCCATTGAGCCCAGTACCTGTCTCCGACAGTGGCCACACTTGGACCGAAAACAGACATGATGCTAATTCCACTTTAACACCGTTTTAAACATTTCTTATGCATGTTGCAGAGCTGTAGTGGTGCGCTATGCAGCCCTGCAACATGCATAAGAAATGCTAAAACGGTGTTAAAGTTAGCGACTGACATGTCTGTTTTCACCACTGGACGCTTCAGAGAAGTACTCATAGCTCACACTGGAGTGAGCCATTCCCTACTGTCCACTCCCAGTGGCCAAAAGTCAGAGATTGCTCTCTCCAACCTAATTGGCTGTGGAACTATCCTTGAGGAACGTATCTAGTCTTCGGTTTAAATCCAGCAGTGCTACTGACCTTTGCAATGTCTGGCAGCAAGTTCCACAAGTTAATTATATGTTGAGTAAAAAAGAGCCTCCCTTAGTTTGTTTTAAATCTGTTGCCATTTAGTTTCATGGAGTGCCCCCTAGATCTATTATTATTTATGTGTACCATTCATGAGAGAGAGAGAGAGAGACTGGCAGCAGGCAGCCAGGCCCAGGAGCTCATGATTTTATAAACTTCCGTCATATCCTCCCTCCGTCATCCCTTCTCCAGGTTTGAATGAACCCTAACCTATTCAGCCTCCAGTACAGAAGCCATTCCATACCCTTGATCATTTTTGTTGCCCTTCTCTACACCATTCCCAGCTCTGCTATACTTTTTTTTTTAATGGGGTGGCCAGAACTGCATACAGTATTCAAGGTGTGTTGCACCATAGATTTCTACAGCGGCATGATGATATTTTCTGTTTTATTCTCTATCCCTTTCTGAATAATTCCTAATATTCTGTTTTCATTTTTGACTGCTGCTGAACACTGAGCTGATAATTTCAATGAATTCTCCACAATAACTCAAACATTATTTTCCTAAGTGGTAATGCATAATTTGGAATGCAGCATTGTAGATGTATAGTTACAATTATTTAGCATCACTTTGTACTTGTCAACATTGGGGGTGTTTATACACGTTGGCATTTTTTCCCCGGACTTCAAAAGTCCAGGGTCGGGAAACCCCTACAGGGAGCATTTAGAGTGATGCTTGCTCCCCAACTGAAAGTCGCCTGGGCACCATTTGAAATAGCGGCACCGCACATCTCCTGCACGTTTTGAGACCTGGACTTGTAAAACCCCGATCGCTGAGGTCTTACAAGTCTCAAAACGTGCAGAAGTTGCACAGCGCCACTGTTTCCAATGGCGACTGGGCATCTTCTGGTTGTGGAGCAAGCATCTAAATTCCCCCCACAGGGGTTTCCCTACCCCGGACTTTTGAAGTCCAAGAAAAAGCGCCAATGTGTAAAAACGCCCTGAATCTCATCTGCCATTTAGTTGACCAGTCACCCAGTTGTGCAATATCCTCATGTAATTCTCCCCCAGTCTTAACTATCTTGAATAATTTTGTGCCATCCACAGATCTGATCACCTCACTCTTTACTCCCTTTCCAGGTCATTAATGAGTATATTAAACAGCTGTCCCAGGACAGAGTGTCGGAGTAACCTGCTGCTTACTTCTCTCCATTGTGAAAACTGACCATGTATTTCTGCCCTTTATTTCCTATCTTTTATCCAACTACCGATCCATGACAGGACACTGCCCCTTATCTCATGACTACTTAGATTTTTCAAGAGTCTCATGAGAAAGCTTGTAAATGCTTTTAGACAATTCCGATACACTATATGTATATATCAAGTGATCACCCTTACTTACATGCTTCTTCACACCCTCTAAAAATGCCAGTAGATTAATGAGGCATGTCTTTGCTTTGCTAAACCATGTTGGCTCTTTTTGATTGTCATGTTTGTCAATATGCAAATAAGCAGCCCTTCCCAAAAAGCAATTTCCTGAATAATAATTAGCTAGTAGCCCTTCTCAGGGAAAATTAGCCCTTGGGTAAGATTTTTGCCAACCTGTTCTGCTAGGAGCTGGCCCTTTAAAACTGGCAAAGAGGAGAGAGAGAAAAATGCATCTCCAAGATAGCCATTTTGTAACTGGCTGTTGTTTGCTTCATTTCCCTGTCTACCAAGGGGTAAATGTTCAGTGATGCTTGTATGTTTCCCCACTGATATCCCCAAAGAATGAGTGTTTTATGACTGGAAGGGAATGATCCTGAGCCCCAGAGCAGAGAAGGATTGTTTAGAACCTAGTCTCCCACCTTGGCACTCATCCTTGATCATGAGAGCCCTGGACGTTTCCCCGTATGACCCCTGCTCCTGTCCCAGCGCAGACAGAGGTATGGGAGGGGCAGGGTCTTGTGGGGGGACTGTCCAGGCCTCTCACGATTGAGGGTGAGTGCTGTGGGCCAGTTTTGGGGGCTGCCCGGCATGCAGCAGCTACTGAGGGTCAGGGCACCCCCTCCAGCCTCCTTTCCTGCTGCCTCATCCATGGCCTCACCTCCTCCAGATGCCCCCTGCATGGTGCAGGGCCTGGAGGAGGATTTGGCGCTGCAGCTGCCACTCCCCAGAGCTATCTGCCATCGCAGGTGTCCCCTGTACAACAGATTAGCAGGACAGGGATCTTAGCTTTTTCTTTGGGACTGAGTTCACTTTAGACTCCCCGTTTGCAGAGAAGTGAGTGAATCCAAGAACAAAGCAAGAGAACCAACAAAATAGCTAAAGCACCTCGGTTTTTTTGTTCTATTTCTAACGCAGCTGAGGTTGCTTGCTAGAATATAAAGTTTTGGTCTTGTTTGTATGGCACCATTTTTGGGTTTTTTTAATATGAAATTTGTATCCCGCCCCTCCTGCCCACAGGGCAGCCCGGGGCAGAGAACAACAACTATAAAAACAATAAAACATTTAAAACAATTACAAATTCCATATTACGCAGGGAACCCAACCCCTGCCCCTCGCCAAAGGCCTGTCGGTTACATAATCGTCAAAATGACAGGAGACTGGGGGCCAACCGAGCCTCCTCCGGGAGCGAATTCCACAGCACAGGGGCAGCCACCAAAAAAGATCTTAATAAATGTATTTCTATAGCACCCCTGCCCCTCATCAAACAGCACTTAAAGCACTTTACAACATAAAACAAATATAAAACGATATAAAGTCAATTTAAAATAGAAATGTTGTTAGTTTAAAACAGGCTGTTTTGTTGTGAGCTGCCCAGAGCTGCCTGTGGCAGGATGGGCGGGATATTAAGTTTTTAAAATAAAAATAAATAAATAAATAAATAAATGAAACTGTTTAAAAGGGGACAGTAAAGAGGCAGGGGAAAACACATTGTTTTTTAGTTTTAAAGACACTTGGAGGATCCCAGATAGAAGCAGTCACTCTCTTTCAGCAGCTATTCATTTCTCACAAACACCCCCATCCCCTTCGCTGAGTGGAACAGACACAGAGCACCCACTCAGGTGGAGTGTATGGAAAGGGCAGCTCTCTGGGTGGGTACCGTGGCAGCCCCCACGCACTTCTCCTACCATGGGGGAGGGGGAAGCATGCCAAGTTGGCCTTTGAAATCGCCATGTTCCAGCAGAGCACTGGGGAACCTGGGCTCCCCAGCACTCCTGGCCACTTCCTGTGCCTTGCAACAGCTGTTTCTCCACCCATAGTGCCTCCAAAAGGCAGACCACTCAGCTGACATGGCTGGCTGCCACCTTCTATACAGGCTGGGGATGCATGGGCGTTGGCTCCCATGCACTTTTTTGGCTATCCCCCCAGAGCTTAATTTGTGGAGAGGGGAGTGGGCTTGCTAGGGCTCAGCCCCGGCAATTAAATTTAAGGGGGGGGGGGCTGAGCCCTGGGAAATATTCCTACTAGGAATGTGCACCCAGAAATGTGAAAGACCAGAGATAGGCTGATATTGGCCATTTCAGAGTTAAAAATTAAAGCCAGAAGAACGCTGCATGGTTTATTTGGCTTTCATTAATGACTTTGCTACCCCATCCCCTGCCCTGGGCATTATATAGATTCAGTCACAAGAACTCCTGTTTTATATTCAGTTGTAGATAGGCAGGTTAGTCTAGTCACTAACTGCAAACTACAGTTAATTTCCCTGTTCTGTCAAGTTCTGGGGCAGAGGACATGGCTTGCGAGACAGGTTTGGGCGCTGGCAACTCATTTATTACAAATTAAGCACT
>QEPC01005540.1:466008-480077 GCA_003113815.1 Sphenodon punctatus | reverse complement strand
TCAGGGTAGGAAAATACCCCAGTGGAGTACAAGGTTACCCCACGGTACCTTTTGCCCACAGAAACCAAACGGTAAATGAATGAAAATTTGCACAAAAGTGCACATGAGTGCCAGTGACAATGTTCTAAAAGGACAAAGTCCTAGGGCCAGTAACTTTTGAATTATTTCAAAAAATGCACACCCTTGGATACGAAAATACCCCATATTTCCGGATAAGGTTAAATACAGAAATAGACATATAAAATGTATTAAATATCAAACTGCATTTTAAAGATCAAATTGTTTCTTTGACTGATGGTGGAGACATTTTCCTGATCTTCCTCCCGCAGATCCAGGAGCAGAGGAGTGTTCATGGAAGGCATACGGGAATTAGTTCACACCACCCCATCACCTTCCCACCCATGTCTCAGGCCCCTGCCTGCCGAATTTTCAGTCTCCCACCCACTCAGAGGGAAGCTGGAATGAGTACCTGGCCTATACGGCTGCTGGGGCAGTTGCTGCTACAGGATCCCAGAGCCAGGCAGTTCTCCTCCCACAATCACTGTTGTAGAGGGGTGAAGAACATACAGAGATCAAACACCGCCCCTGGCCACCACGGTGCCGTTCCACGCCTCTGCCCCTGCCAGCCCACCATGGTGCCTCCCCTCCTACCAGTCCTCTGTGGTGCCTTCCTCCCCTCCCTAGTCCATGGACCCATCATAGTGTCTTCCCACTGACTCCTGTGCCTGCCGTTTCCTTCTTGTGATGCTGTTTCCTAGAGATTTTCCTGCTGCTCCTCCCATTCTCCTGGTCACTTATCAACACAGTAAACGACAGAGAACATAATTAGATCATAAATGGAAACCATTATCATGCAGCTTTGTAAACGCAGGCACACCTCCCCTCCTCGGGTGCTTTCACTTACCTTTCTCCTCTGCCTCCACTGCTTCCTCTACAAAGGTGGCATCTGGATTCTCTGTGCCCTGGACCAGAACCTCTGGTGCCTCCTCGACCAAGGCCTGGCTCTCAAGCTCAAGGGGATACACGGTGACAATCACAGTGTCCATGTCTGTGTCAACTTGTGCTAACTCTGGGGTGGGGACACGCATAGCGAAATGTCTCCCAGTGGTCAAGTCTTCTGTGTGGGGAGCAGGAGCGACTGCAGCAGGAGCAGGCAGTGGGGGAGCCATATCCACCTGCTTCTGGCCCCTGGCAAAAGCATAACCATATAGGCGGGATGCAATGATGACGCCATCCACCCAGAGGAACCAGTCATGGAACTCGTAATGGAGCGATGTTGGTCTCCTGCAGCTGGAGGCAAAGTTGTTGTCCCAGCTTTCTTTGTATTTGTGCCTCAAGTCCTTGGCCCACTGCCAGCACTGCTTCATGTCCCAGGAGTAGCCCTGGTGCGCCATTTAGACCGAGATCGCCTGGAAGACAGCCTCGTCCCTATAGCACTTCACCAGTGCATATTGGACCTTCTGCTCCCCTCATATGGCAATTAAGGCCTTGGTCTCTTCTGTGGTCCACGGAATGCAGCGTTGATGGGCAGATTGGTAGGTGGAGAGTGCAACTGCACGGTGGTGGTAGTGGTCCTTGTTGTTGCCTGGCTGTAAGTTTTAGCCATGGCCACAGCGATAGTAATCCTCTTTAAGTTGTTCCTGAGAAGTCAGTGGCTGGGAAACAGCAAGCATTGGTGGGCACATGCTGCCAACCAGGAGGAGTTGAGAGAATGCATGTTTAGAAATGACAAGGTGGACTTTTAAGGCAAACATTATGTGCACACCAGTGAAAATGAGATTGGAGAGAGAGGCAGGAAGTTGTCGCTCCTCAGAGCACTCCATGCTTTTCCACCTGCAACTCTAAGGTGCTGGTGGATCTGTATGAGTGGAGGATGCATACAACCTAATTGACAGGACACAGACTTGTGGGTGCATATTAGCCTGCATTTGTCCACACGGTGGACTCTGCATGTTCCACAACCCCATTATGAGTGGGGGCAGCGTGTCCAGTGGGTGGTGCTCATGTGACCGGTGGGAGCGAACACCTAATAGACAGGCAGATAGATACCCACCTGGTGTGGCCTATAGTCTCATTTTTTAACACCATGAGGGAACTCAAGGGCACCCCTTCACTTAAGATGTTTCTAGATCCACAACAAAAAGACATTAAAGCCAATCTCTGCTTTGGAGTAACCTAACAAACAGGCAATTAGGTACATAAAATGCATCATTTTTTTAAAAAGGTCTGCACTAATATTATTCAGCTCAGTGTTTGTCTCATTCACGCTTAAGTGTTGGAAAAGACAATGAGTCATAATGAACAAAAGCTTGCATGTACGTGGCATGGGATGGGGAGCAGAGAATGAACACCAATACTTGCATGTTAGAGTACTGGGAATCTGCTTTAAATGGTCAGAGCAAGTTATTCACGTGCCATATATATTCCACAGAAGTGTCCTAAATATCAGTTTAAGTAATGCACTTTGAGATCATTGGGTACAACGTAGCGAACACAGGTGGATGCATGTAGGTCGGGGTGGGATTTGTCAGGCTGAGGGGCCAAATGCAGCTCACAGCTAGTTTTTCTGTGGCCCCTTTCCAGTCCCTGGCCCCTGGATCCAGTTCCTATGTAGTATGCTCATGCACTGATCCATGATCTGGATCATCCTCTTCCTGCGTGCACCCTTTAAGGACCTGCACCTCTTTCCAGTTCCTGGATCTGGCCCCTGGATTCAGTTTTCTATGTGGCCCTTGAAGCTTGTACTACTTTTCAAAGTGGCCCCTTGGGGGGGGGGAATTTCTCCATCCCGATGCAGATTG
Source organism: Sphenodon punctatus (assembly GCA_003113815.1). Lineage (NCBI taxonomy): Eukaryota > Metazoa > Chordata > Lepidosauria > Sphenodontia > Sphenodontidae > Sphenodon > Sphenodon punctatus. The sequence goes on along the minus strand of QEPC01005540.1, from coordinate 477,276 downwards.
TCTCTGTGCGGAGATACAATAGTGACGGGAACTTCCAAAATGTAATTAGAGTCATAACCTGCTGAAATGTGTCCTTTCCCTAGTATTTATGTATTTATTCCACCCTTTCCTTAAAAAGGCTCAGGGCGGCTTTATGTCCTGGTTCTCTAAAAGATTGCATATAAAACCCAATCTGTTGAGAGATTTCTGCAGTTTTTTAAGGGTGTGGAAGTATTTGCCCCATTTAACATTTGAGCTGTCAAATTTCTACCATTTTAATTAATTCTCTAATTAACAGATCACAGACTGTGGCTTCCTATGAAACTTATTCTTCAGGATGGCTGCCTAGAAAGTTGGAAGCCTGGCATTTTATACCTTTGGAGTGCTTGAATTTGTTACCGTATGTACATACGTATACATAAATGGAGTAGGAAAGAACTGAGAGTTTAGCTCACAATTCCCAAGATCTTACTCAAAAAAAATATGCTCTGAGCTCTCACCTTTGCTTCAGCCCTTTTACACTGGGGAAAGGACTGGAGCAGCGTAAAGGAGATTTCAAAACCCTGAAGCCAGCCGGGGAAAAGGTACTCAGTAGAGATGTACAATTAATGGAAATTTTGAAGCCATGAAGGAAAAACATTTAAAACAAAACAAGCAAACAAACAAAAACCCAGACATTTTGGGGGGAAATGAAATATATGCAAAACTTATTTTCTTATCAGATCTAAAATTATTACTTTAAGAACATAAAATGTATTATGTATAACTTCGCACATAAAATTGTAACATTTGGTATATTTATTAAATTTAAAAGTATAATTTATTCAAACAATCTTACAAATAATTATTTGTAATTATTGTTTGAATAAAAGGTATTTTAAAATAATTATTTGTAATTAATGAGGGGCGCAGTCAGGAGGAGGACAGCAGATTCAGGCTAATTACTTCTAGTATCTCCACCAAACTCTAAATCAAAGGTCACCAGAGGAAGGCAGGCTGCAGGCAGAAATCCACAAGCAAAGGAGACCCTGGCCCTTTTTACACGGATGAAGGTGGGTGGGTGGATTGCTGTTTCGCTGCGGTGGGTGGAGGTGGGTGTGTGTCTGTTTACACAGACACACACCCACCTCCACCCATGGAGCCTCCTACAGTTTTCTGCATGGCTCCGTGGGTGGAGATAGGTGTGCGATGGGTAGAGGTGGGTGTTGCACAGGAGCGAATATGCACCTCCACCCATCCTGCTCAGTGTTCACACGAGTGAACACCGAGCATGCACCCATCCCCCCACCCAGCGCCATCCGTTTACACGGACACCCCCCTCCCCGCCGCACACCTGCCCGAACACCGAGCAAAGGGAGGGGGGAGGCGTCCATGTAAAAACGGCCCCTGTATCCTTCCTTCCTCTTGAGAAGATGGCAACGCCCTCTGGGGACAAAAACGCATCCTGAATTTGAGTGTGGTACATGTCTAAAGTATACAGGAATTGTAATTATCTAATACTGTAGATTGTCTTACATAAAATATCTTCATATTATATAGTTATTAGAAATCATTTTCAGGGAGTAAAGGGCAGCTGTAACAAACAATCTTTGAAAAACTTTGTCTTAAAAAGCATTTCATTCAATATTCTAAAAGAAAGTATTCTATACAAGTTTTTTTTTTTCAATTTTTCCATTGGAAAAAAAATCCTTGAAAAAAAGTTTCCCCTGAGTTTTTCCATTCCCCCCCAGGCCTTCACATCTCTAGTACAGGAACAGGAACTGTATTAGACAGCTGTAAATTTGTCCTCGGAGGGGCCACTTGCAAGTCCAGTCATAAGGTGCATGCTAGGGCAGTGCTTTTCAACCTTTTCCATTCCGCAGCACACTTGTACATTTGGTTGGAGCTCTGAGGCACAATTGTAAATTTTTCAGCTTTGGGGCATGAAAATGGTAGTAGGTCTGTGAAACAACTACAATAAATAAAATAAAATAATAAAATAATAATAATAATAATAAATGTTTTTAATTAAACTAAAAAGTAAACGTTAGTTTGTTTCTTGTTCCTTGAGGTCTTCCTCAATAATTTATCCATTGCAGCTGGGATGTCACTACTAGTTTTTGGGCTCTGTGAGCCCTTCATGACTGAGACCTGAGATATAAACAAAGCAAAAGACTGCCATCACCAAATGATTTTATTAACTGCCAGAAGTGGGGCTGTGGCTGTGAAAGCGGAGCACTTCTCCAGCATCCTCCCTAACGGGTCACTCCCTCCTCCCCCCAACCCACGCATTACTCGGGTTCAAATGCAAGCCAGTCACTGCCCCAAGACACATTGCAGAACTGGCAGGGCAAAACACAAGTCAGTCACTGCCCCCAAGACACATAGCAAAGCAGAGTTGCCAGTTGCCCCATCCCAAACGTAAGGCAGGGTAAATAGCAAGCCCCAAACATGACAGGCCAAATAGCAAGCCGCCAACCCCCACAGAATAGAAATGCAGAGCACGCAGTGGCAAACCCACCATATTCCCCCCACCCCCAAACATATAAATTTTAAAGCAGAGTGCGCAACCCCAACAAAATAGCAAGCCCCAACCCCCACAAAATAAAAATGCAGAGCATGCAGGGGGAAACCCACCATCCCCCCTCCAGAAGCAGCAGCTGGGCAAAGGTGAAGACGGAAGAGGTAGTGGCAGTGGGACCAGCAGCAGCTGGAAGGAGTTCGGCCAGGACACCTCAGGCAAGGCCGCCGCAGCAGCAGGAACGAACCCTGGACCCAGGCAGCAGTGGAAGGGGCAGCTGCAGTGGCAAGACCAGCGGTAAGAAGGAGATCAGAGTACAAGTGCAGGCAATAGTGGGAGCTGCAGTGGCAGGACTGGCGGTGGCGAGGAGACTGGGGTCCATGTGGAGGTGGCAGCAGCAGGAAGAATTGGTGCCAGTGGAGCATGCAGGGCTGGAGGAAAAGGCACGCCAATGCAGGAGGTGCGCTGGTGGAGGAGGCAGGACTAGCTTACAGGCTTCTGTCACACCCAGCTGTCCCAGCCCTGGGCGGATTCTCGCGGCACATTTGGGAGGTTTCCATCGGTTGGGAAGCTCTGTGCTAGGGTGAGGGCTGTGGTGAGACGACCAAGTAGAGAACGGGATGGATTAGAACATGTTGACATCATTTAGCCAGAGAGAGGATTTGATTGCTGTGTTGGTCCCAAAAATAATAGATGGAGACAAAGTAGTTCAGATGATATCCTTTGTTAGACCAACTTCTGTGTGGCTACTGAGCAGCCTACAGTAGAGCGTGAAAGTGGCCTAAAGCTGGAGTAGTCCTCCCCTCATCTGGGCCGCCAGCTTGGCATATAGAATCTTGCCCTAAGTATTTTCACTGAGGAAAATAAAAAAATAAACTTGATTTGGCTACTAAGGCTGCTGAGATAAGAGGCTTTCTCATGGCTTTCTGAACTAATAACTATCTGTGTTAGGGTTCCATTCTGCTGCACCTCATGAAATCACCTGCAGCATTGAGATTTTGTTTCAACCTCTAGCATCCATTTTACTAAAGTGCATACACCCCTAATGCAGGGGTGGATCCTCTTTTGGGGTGTTGAGGTGGACACCGCCCCGACACCCCTCAGGCTACCCAGTTGCTGCAGCAAGCGACTGCTGCCTGCTCCTCTTGCCCATGGCTCTAAGCCTCCCCATGCAGGCAGGTCCTGTGTGCCGCACAGCAGGGAAGCTCTTCTAATCAGTCCTCCCCAGATGGCTCCTGGCAGCGCACCAGCACCAATCAGCTGATCAGTGCTGGTGCACAGTCAGGAATCAACTGGGGAAGGCTGGTTAGAAGAACCCCCCCATGTGGCACACAGGACCTGCCTGCATGGGGAGGTATGGGGATGCCTACTCCAGACCAATCCTGGCTCCTCCCTCCTAGGGGTGGGACCGGGCTGGCTAGAGCCTGCCCATGTGGCTACAAGACCTGCATGTGGAGGCGGGGGACACTGCCATCTCTTCCTCCTCCTCCCTGGTTGCCCTGGGTGGGCCAGAGGGAGGAGGGACTAGAGAAGTCACCCCCAACCCTCCAGTGAGCATATTCTGGGTGCCATCATGGAGAAACAATGCTCTCTGGGGGATTGGGGGAGGTGCCAGGGGCATCTATGGAGGAACCCAACCAATCAGAAAAGCCTGTTGGAAGCCTCAGGAGCTGTCTCTCCCCCCTCCCGGCCCTCTTTACCAGAGGGGAGGGGGGAGAAAGAGCAGAAGATTTGGGCCAGGTCACAGGCTGCTGCAGAGAACTACTGGATCCCAATTTTGGGTAAGTAATATGCTTTTAACTTTTCTATTTTTAATTATTTTTTATTTTGTATCTTTTAATGTATTTTTATTTTATTTGGGGGGTTGGGGTATTTTTGGTTGTCTGGGTATTTTAAATATGTTTTTGGACCTTTTAAATTTATTTTTTAGTGTTTTGGGTCATTTTGGTTGTCTGGGTATTTTATATATATTTTGAGATAATTTTATTTTTATTTTTTAGGGCTTGGGGTAATTTTAGTTGTCTGGGACCCTGTCGATTTTCAACAGCTGTAAAGCACCAGGTACATTACTAGCACTGTATACGTAATAATAATTTTAAAATGCATCAGTATGAACACTTCAAATATACTTGTTTTTCATGTGACCTCGTGTTGTCTTATAGTGTTGTGCTTTCTAGTGACAGCCCCTTTGTATTTTGTCCCTCTTCTTGTATGATTTGATGCTTGAGAAAGTTGAACTTTGAATGTTTAAATTGGTTGGTTTGGATATTTTGGTGGGCTCATAGTGGGGGGAAAAATCATAGACAAAATAAAGAAGCTTTTCAAAAGAATTTATTTGGTGACAAAGTTGTTTGGTGACAAAGTTGTTTGGTGACTAAGGAAACAAAAAATACTTGCTGGTTTTGCATGCAGCCTTGTGTGGCAGGAATCGTTTCACTCCTATTCTTCACTTCCAAGCGCCCGGAGCAGCTGTCTACACATCCTGCCTTGATTTCCTCTCTTTTAATTCCTCCCTTGACCACCTTCAATCAGGCTTCTGCTCTCTCCACTCCACCAAGACTGCTGTCATTAAAATCACCAATGACCTTCTCTTAGCTAAGTCTAAGGGCCTCTATACCAATCTTATCCTCCTCAATCTCTCTACCGCCTTTGATACCGTCGACCATAACCTCCTCCTGGATTCACTATGCTCCCTTAGTTTCCAGGACTCTGTTTTCGACTGGTTCTCCTCTTATCTCTCAAACTGCAGCTTCAATGTTTCTCTTCCTGGTATCTCCTCTACAATGCTTCCCCTCTCTGGGGGAGTTCCCCAAGGCTCTATCCTGGGCCCTCTTCTCTTCTCTCTTTATACTCTTCGTCTGGACAAACTCATGCTTGAATCTCAGATTCCAGTACCANGAGCTGCAGTGGCAGGACTGGCGGTGGCGAGGAGACTGGGGTCCATGTGGAGGTGGCAGCAGCAGGAAGAATTGGTGCCAGTGGAGCATGCAGGGCTGGAGGAAAAGGCACGCCAATGCAGGAGGTGCGCTGGTGGAGGAGGCAGGACTAGCTTACAGGCTTCTGTCACACCCAGCTGTCCCAGCCCTGGGCGGATTCTCGCGGCACATTTGGGAGGTTTCCATCGGTTGGGAAGCTCTGTGCTAGGGTGAGGGCTGTGGTGAGACGACCAAGTAGAGAACGGGATGGATTAGAACATGTTGACATCATTTAGCCAGAGAGAGGATTTGATTGCTGTGTTGGTCCCAAAAATAATAGATGGAGACAAAGTAGTTCAGATGATATCCTTTGTTAGACCAACTTCTGTGTGGCTACTGAGCAGCCTACAGTAGAGCGTGAAAGTGGCCTAAAGCTGGAGTAGTCCTCCCCTCATCTGGGCCGCCAGCTTGGCATATAGAATCTTGCCCTAAGTATTTTCACTGAGGAAAATAAAAAAATAAACTTGATTTGGCTACTAAGGCTGCTGAGATAAGAGGCTTTCTCATGGCTTTCTGAACTAATAACTATCTGTGTTAGGGTTCCATTCTGCTGCACCTCATGAAATCAACTGCAGCATTGAGATTTTGTTTCAACCTCTAGCATCCATTTTACTAAAGTGCATACACCCCTAATGCAGGGGTGGATCCTCTTTTGGGGTGTTGAGGTGGACACCGCCCCGACACCCCTCAGGCTACCCAGTTGCTGCAGCAAGCGACTGCTGCCTGCTCCTCTTGCCCATGGCTCTAAGCCTCCCCATGCAGGCAGGTCCTGTGTGCCGCACAGCAGGGAAACTCTTCTAATCAGTCCTCCCCAGATGGCTCCTGGCAGCGAACCAGCACCAATCAGCTGATCAGTGCTGGTGCACAGTCAGGAATCAACTGGGGAAGGCTGGTTAGAAGAACCCCCCCATGTGGCACACAGGACCTGCCTGCATGGGGAGGTATGGGGATGCCTCCTCCAGACCAATCCTGGCTCCTCCCTCCTAGGGGTGGGACCGGGCTGGCTAGAGCCTTCCCATGTGGCTACAAGACCTGCATGTGGAGGCGGGGGACACTGCCATCTCTTCCTCCTCCTCCCTGGTTGCCCTGGGTGGGCCAGAGGGAGGAGGGACTAGAGAAGTCACCCCCAACCCTCCAGTGAGCATATTCTGGGTGCCATCATGGAGAAACAATGCTCTCTGGGGGATTGGGGGAGGTGCCAGGGGCATCTATGGAGGAACCCAACCAATCAGAAAAGCCTGTTGGAAGCCTCAGGAGCTGTCTCTCCCCCCTCCCGGCCCTCTTTACCAGAGGGGAGGGGGGAGAAAGAGCAGAAGATTTGGGCCAGGTCACAGGCTGCTGCAGAGAACTACTGGATCCCAATTTTGGGTAAGTAATATGCTTTTAACTTTTCTATTTTTAATTATTTTTTATTTTGTATCTTTTAATGTATTTTTATTTTATTTGGGGGGTTGGGGTATTTTTGGTTGTCTGGGTATTTTAAATATGTTTTTGGACCTTTTAAATTTATTTTTTAGTGTTTTGGGTCATTTTGGTTGTCTGGGTATTTTATATATATTTTGAGATAATTTTATTTTTATTTTTTAGGGCTTGGGGTAATTTTAGTTGTCTGGGACCCTGTCGATTTTCAACAGCTGTAAAGCACCAGGTACATTACTAGCACTGTATACGTAATAATAATTTTAAAATGCATCAGTATGAACACTTCAAATATACTTGTTTTTCATGTGACCTCGTGTTGTCTTATAGTGTTGTGCTTTCTAGTGACAGCCCCTTTGTATTTTGTCCCTCTTCTTGTATGATTTGATGCTTGAGAAAGTTGAACTTTGAATGTTTAAATTGGTTGGTTTGGATATTTTGGTGGGCTCATAGTGGGGGGAAAAATCATAGACAAAATAAAGAAGCTTTTCAAAAGAATTTATTTGGTGACAAAGTTGTTTGGTGACAAAGTTGTTTGGTGACTAAGGAAACAAAAAATACTTGCTGGTTTTGCATGCAGCCTTGTGTGGCAGGAATCGTTTCACTCCTATTCTTCACTTCCAAGCGCCCGGAGCAGCTGTCTACACATCCTGCCTTGATTTCCTCTCTTTTAATTCCTCCCTTGACCACCTTCAATCAGGCTTCTGCTCTCTCCACTCCACCAAGACTGCTGTCATTAAAATCACCAATGACCTTCTCTTAGCTAAGTCTAAGGGCCTCTATACCAATCTTATCCTCCTCAATCTCTCTACCGCCTTTGATACCGTCGACCATAACCTCCTCCTGGATTCACTATGCTCCCTTAGTTTCCAGGACTCTGTTTTCGACTGGTTCTCCTCTTATCTCTCAAACTGCAGCTTCAATGTTTCTCTTCCTGGTATCTCCTCTACAATGCTTCCCCTCTCTGGGGGAGTTCCCCAAGGCTCTATCCTGGGCCCTCTTCTCTTCTCTCTTTATACTCTTCGTCTGGACAAACTCATGCTTGAATCTCAGATTCCAGTACCACCGGTATGCTGATGACACACAACTCTCCCTCTCCACTCCCGTGCTCCCTTCCTCCATCCAGTCTCATATCACTAACTATCTCTCCGACAACTCTGCTTGCATGTCTCACCAACAACTCAAACTTAATATGGCCAAGGAGGAACTTTTTGTCTTCCCCCGAAAACATTCCCCTTCTACTTCCCCCTCAATTTCCATTGAGGGTGTGTCACCACCCAGCCTGTCCCTCAAGCACGTAGCCTGGGATTCATCTTTGACACTTTCCTCTCCTTTACACCTCAGATCCAGGCTGTTCCAAATCCTGTTGCTTCACTCTGTATAATATTCCTAAAATCTGGCCTGCCTTACTGTTGCCAATCCATGCTCTAGTCCTCTCTCACCTTGATTACTGTAACTTCCTCCTTACTGGTCTCCCCTGCTCTGATCTCACACCCCATATCTCTGTCCAACGCTCTGCTGCCAAAGTCATCCACCTTGCCCATCATTTTGACTACATTCAGCCCCTCCTCTCCACCCTACATTGGCTCCCTCTATGGGAATGCATTCAGCACAAGCTCCTGGTCTTCACCTTCAAGTCTCTTCATGGCTTTGCTCCTCCATATCTCTCTGCTCTTGTATCCCATCACACTCCTGCCCAGAAGCTTCACTCTTCCTCTGCCCCCACCNCTTGATTTGGCTACTAAGGCTGCTGAGATAAGAGGCTTTCTCATGGCTTTCTGAACTAATAACTATCTGTGTTAGGGTTCCATTCTGCTGCACCTCATGAAATCACCTGCAGCATTGAGATTTTGTTTCAACCTCTAGCATCCATTTTACTAAAGTGCATACACCCCTAATGCAGGGGTGGATCCTCTTTTGGGGTGTTGAGGTGGACACCGCCCCGACACCCCTCAGGCTACCCAGTTGCTGCAGCAAGCGACTGCTGCCTGCTCCTCTTGCCCATGGCTCTAAGCCTCCCCATGCAGGCAGGTCCTGTGTGCCGCACAGCAGGGAAGCTCTTCTAATCAGTCCTCCCCAGATGGCTCCTGGCAGCGTGCCAGCACCAATCAGCTGATCAGTGCTGGTGCACAGTCAGGAATCAACTGGGGAAGGCTGGTTAGAAGAACCCCCCCATGTGGCACACAGGACCTGCCTGCATGGGGAGGTATGGGGATGCCTACTCCAGACCAATCCTGGCTCCTCCCTCCTAGGGGTGGGACCGGGCTGGCTAGAGCCTTCCCATGTGGCTACAAGACCTGCATGTGGAGGCGGGGGACACTGCCATCTCTTCCTCCTCCTCCCTGGTTGCCCTGGGTGGGCCAGAGGGAGGAGGGACTAGAGAAGTCACCCCCAACCCTCCAGTGAGCATATTCTGGGTGCCATCATGGAGAAACAATGCTCTCTGGGGGATTGGGGGAGGTGCCAGGGGCATCTATGGAGGAACCCAACCAATCAGAAAAGCCTGTTGGAAGCCTCAGGAGCTGTCTCTCCCCCCTCCCGGCCCTCTTTACCAGAGGGGAGGGGGGAGAAAGAGCAGAAGATTTGGGCCAGGTCACAGGCTGCTGCAGAGAACAACTGGATCCCAATTTTGGGTAAGTAATATGCTTTTAACTTTTCTATTTTTAATTATTTTTTATTTTGTATCTTTTAATGTATTTTTATTTTATTTGGGGGGTTGGGGTATTTTTGGTTGTCTGGGTATTTTAAATATGTTTTTGGACCTTTTAAATTTATTTTTTAGTGTTTTGGGTCATTTTGGTTGTCTGGGTATTTTATATATATTTTGAGATAATTTTATTTTTATTTTTTAGGGCTTGGGGTAATTTTGGTTGTCTGGGACCCTGTCGATTTTCAACAGCTGTAAAGCACCAGGTACATTACTAGCACTGTATACGTAATAATAATTTTAAAATGCATCAGTATGAACACTTCAAATATACTTGTTTTTCATGTGACCTCGTGTTGTCTTATAGTGTTGTGCTTTCTAGTGACAGCCCCTTTGTATTTTGTCCCTCTTCTTGTATGATTTGATGCTTGAGAAAGTTGAACTTTGAATGTTTAAATTGGTTGGTTTGGATATTTTGGTGGGCTCATAGTGGGGAAAAAAATCATAGACAAAATAAAGAAGCTTTTCCAAAGAATTTATTTGGTGACAAAGTTGTTTGGTGACTAAGGAAACAAAAAATACTTGCTGGTTTTGCATGCAGCCTTGTGTGGCAGGAATCGTTTCACTCCTATTCTTCACTTCCAAGCGCCCGGAGCAGCTGTCTACACATCCTGCCTTGATTTCCTCTCTTTTAATTCCTCCCTTGACCACCTTCAATCAGGCTTCTGCTCTCTCCACTCCACCAAGACTGCTGTCATTAAAATCACCAATGACCTTCTCTTAGCTAAGTCTAAGGGCCTCTATACCAATCTTATCCTCCTCAATCTCTCTACCGCCTTTGATACCGTCGACCATAACCTCCTCCTGGATTCACTATGCTCCCTTAGTTTCCAGGACTCTGTTTTCGACTGGTTCTCCTCTTATCTCTCAAACTGCAGCTTCAATGTTTCTCTTCCTGGTATCTCCTCTACAATGCTTCCCCTCTCTGGGGGAGTTCCCCAAGGCTCTATCCTGGGCCCTCTTCTCTTCTCTCTTTATACTCTTCGTCTGGACAAACTCATGCTTGAATCTCAGATTCCAGTACCACCGGTATGCTGATGACACACAACTCTCCCTCTCCACTCCCGTGCTCCCTTCCTCCATCCAGTCTCATATCACTAACTATCTCTCCGACAACTCTGCTTGCATGTCTCACCAACAACTCAAACTTAATATGGACAAGGAGGAACTTTTAGTCTTCCCCCGAAAACATTCCCCTTCTACTTCCCCCTCAATTTCCATTGAGGGTGTGTCACCACCCAGCCTGTCCCTCAAGCACGTAGCCTGGGATTCATCTTTGACACTTTCCTCTCCTTTACACCTCAGATCCAGGCTGTTCCAAATCCTGTTGCTTCACTCTGTATAATATTCCTAAAATCTGGCCTGCCTTACTGTTGCCAATCCATGCTCTAGTCCTCTCTCACCTTGATTACTGTAACTTCCTCCTTACTGGTCTCCCCTGCTCTGATCTCACACCCCATATCTCTGTCCAACGCTCTGCTGCCAAAGTCATCCACCTTGCCCATCATTTTGACTACATTCAGCCCCTCCTCTCCACCCTACATTGGCTCCCTCTATGGGAATGCATTCAGCACAAGCTCCTGGTCTTCACCTTCAAGTCTCTTCATGGCTTTGCTCCTCCATATCTCTCTGCTCTTGTATCCCATCACACTCCTGCCCAGAAGCTTCACTCTTCCTCTGCCCCCACC
>QEPC01005540.1:397292-437602 GCA_003113815.1 Sphenodon punctatus | reverse complement strand
GGTGGAGCTTGGGGCGGCAGGAAGGCCAAGCCCCAGGAGAGTCGTGGTGGTCCTCGAGCGATGACAGCCGAGGATGCTGGGAGCGTATGCAGACGAGCTGCAACCTCACCAGAGAGACTATCAGTTCAAAATCGGCAGAGAAATTACTGCTGTTGTAACAGTTTTAAATGGCAAGATGTGACTGCAGCCCTTAGATAAATATTTATTTACTAAATTTAAAAGTGAAAGTAGTGATATTAATTTTAATTTTTATTTTTTTTTAAAAAATCCTCAACAATTCTTTCCCATCCTCTAGCCCCCGCTAGAACCTTTAGTTCTAGATGAGGTCCTTGCTGCTGTGCTTTGTTTTAAACCATGCACACTGGACTCGGCTCTTTTGTTGTTTGGTAAAACTGCTATCCTTGTGTGCACTTCTATTCCTTGTGTGCAAGTTGTATTCCATTATCATATTGATGTAAGTGTGCAATTTTAGGGATGGCCCCGCCTACCGTTGGGTTGGCCCTGTCCCCGGTATATGGCTTGGCCTGGCCCCAGTGCCCCCTGGGAAACTGAAAAGTTTACACCCATGGGCTCCAGTCGCCAAATAAACTTCCCAGCAAGTGAAACAAACAAGGCTGCTACTCCCAGTTTCCAACCAAACCCTCTGATGAAAGTGAAAAAGCTTAGGGTTTCAAGAGAAGCTTTACAAAAGAAGAGGTCTTCAAAGAAGTCTTGCCCTCCACCTCTTTCCCCCCCCCCCCATGCCATTGAAATGGTCAAAGCTGGGACTGTGAGATGGGATGGAGTCAGGAGAGAGACTATGCAGTTATGTGCATTGAGGAATTGTGTGGGAGTTGCATAGAATTCCTCTGGATATGTAACTGGGATTGCTTGGAGCTGCAAGGGAAATGCTCCAGTGAGGAGGGATCTGCAAACCAATATCTCCCTCCAGTCCTTCCTCCCACTGCTAGTGAAATTAATGAGGTTTATCCCAGTTCCAGGTGTGAATTTTTTTTAATTTTTTTTAAAATCCTGCTGGGGAAACTGACAAAGTTTGGGCTAAAAGGGAAACTCCCTGGCTGCCTGCTTGGCTGCCAGAGAAACTCAGGCTGGTACTGCAGGAGCAGGGGAAATTGAGTGTACTCCCCTTTCAAAAATCAGGGAACTTCTTAGATCAAAAAACCTTTGAGAGGAGTCACAAATTCACTCATGCTCCAGAAAACATGGAAATTGTAAGTTAAGACTCTTGCCTTAACTTACGTGCCATGTAAGCACTAAAGACATTGTACAGTCACACATTGCGTTCACTTACAACTTAGGCTCCATAGACCTGCATTTTGCCATGGTCTTTCAGCCCCAATCCTCTTCCTCTGCAGATTGGGTGCAACACTGAAGCTTTCCCTATATGCTTCCATTTGGATTGAGGAGAACGCGAAGAATGTGGACAGTAGGGGCTATTGCCAGTTTGCATCCAGATTATAATGCTCAGGGTCAGACTCTGTTAAATACTGGGATTGGAAACATTAGGGAGGGAGGCAGGGCTAACCTTGCTGTTTCCTACCTTGGTGATGTCCCTAGTCTGTAAGATTGAGGCTGTGCTGTGGTTGGGTAAAATTTGAGCAGTACTCCTCCACAAAGATGTGTTGAGGTAATACAGACAGATGTGTTGTGAAGCAGTACTCCTCCACAAAGATCTGTTGAGGTAGTACAGAAACATATCAATATGTTTAAGAGTGTTGGAGCAAGAGAGCAGATGCAGGTGTCTGAAATGCTGTACAAGCGGGTTTTCAGTGTGGTTGCAGTGCAAACACAGTATGTTCTTAAAACAATTTTTTTTTAAATGGTTAGTGATGTGTCCTTGCCAGAGTTTCAGGCCAGGAAGCTTCAGGGAGCAAAGCAGAAGTGGTGGTGGAGTGTCCGAAATATGCTGAGTCCACAATTATTTTTCAAGAGTGACCATTCACTTACTTTTAGTCTTACTGGAAAAGCAAATCTTGAGTTGAGAGTTTGCTAAGTTGCAAAATGGTACACTGAAAATGTATGGCAAGAAAGGACATTCCAAAATAAACAGCTGTACTGAGTCCCAGGGATGATTTTTGTGAGTTATTGAGCAAGGGAGAGTTTAGAATGAAGGAGAGTTAGAGTTAGTGCAGAAGCAGGGGAAATGGACTAAGCAACACGCTTACCATCAATTCTCCCATACTCGCAACACAGCATAGTACCCCACTGCATGACATAAGAGGGCAAATATTTCCCAGCCCTTAATAACTTGTGCAGTGAGCAGATACACTTGAGTTGATGTCTAAGAAAGGAGCTATAAATGAACTGCAGTGAAGATAGAGATCAAGTACATGTTATTGGGGCAGGGAGGAGCTTGCTGTCCCCAGATTCAGTGTTGCCCCCAACCTGCAGAGGAAGAGAACTGGGACTGAAAGACCAATGCACAGTGTGGGTGGATGGATCTAAGAGCAAAGCCACACAAGACATCCCACATTTGACCACATTAGCTCTCAGTGCAGCTGACCATCAGGCTAACCACCACCAGATGTTTGCCCTCCTGTCAGGCTAGTTCCATGCAGCCTTGCCCTGTGGTGAGGTTCACCAGTGTCACAGAGCCGTGGACATAGTTCACCAGGGGTGCAGCGCCCATTGAGTGATCCTGGCTTTATGCCGAGGGCTGCCAGGGGCCACTGAGCCTCAGCCCAGTTACATTTCTCCCCCTCTCCCCAATTAGGGCCGCAGTGGGCCTCCCACTCCTCTCTACCTTTCCCTGGTGGGTGGGCAGCCACCTTAGGAAGCCTTGCCTTGCTGTGTGTGCAGCAAGCGCACACAGCAAGGCAAGGACTGTATGACACTGACAGTCTGGTCCCCCACAGCGCTGCAGCTTGAGTTTCCTTCCCTCTGACCACCTAGTATCAGCTGATACTAGGTCACTGCTCACGGCGCAAAAATTCAAGCCACAGGAGCGGGGACCAGACTGGTTTTCTATGGCGGCCGCCCACCCGGGGGCAGTAGAGAGCAGCAGGAGTGGAAGGCCTGCCGCAAGCAGCACCCCTTCAGTCACACCAATTGAAGCCCCAGCCACCGCTGAACCAGTGACCTACGGTAGGTGAGGGCTGTGGGGAAGTGGGAGGGGAAGGAGCACAGGGCTTGCTGGGTGGGCGGGGTGGGGCCTGCTGCTGCTCTGCACAGTCTGCACAGTTGGGGGGGCAGGGCTTGGAGCGGTCAGGGGGGCACCTGGGGCAGCATGAACTAATTATAGGACTGGGGGTCAGGGGCACAATGGTTATGGGGTGGGGGGGCAGCGTGAATTGATGGGCGCACAAATGAACTGGTTGTGCATCAGATGCATGCAAGCCAGGCAGCGCCCCTAGGTCCACCAGTGGGAGACAAAAGAAACAGAGGGAGGGGGGCCCCATCTTGATTTCTTGGCCAGGGGCCCATTCCACCCTAGCTATGCCCCTGTAGTTCACCATTCCTGTGCGTCTATGTCATGGTAGTGGGGTGTTAGGGTCGGGTTTAGAACCCCCGCCCTTGACGTAGAGGAAGCTGGCTTTTTGCCTCTGCACCACTGCCCGACTTTTTTGGGTAAGGGTTTTGGTATTTTCCCCTCTCTACTCTGTATCAGTGGCCACACCCATACAGCTCCTTGATTGACTCTCAGCTGTATTTAAGGCATACTGGGAACCAGTTGGACATCTATTTCCCTCAGTGTTCCAACTGATATGTGTTATCCAGGTCCTATTTCTGATGTCCAGGCTGTATCACTCTTGTCTAGTCTTGGTCTAGTCTGCTCCTACTTGTGATTCCACCCTCCCTGTCTCCTTAGTTGTCCCTCTTGTTTTGTTATTGTCTTGCTCTTGCGTCTATGACTTAGCTGGATAACCCCTGTTAGCCATTCTAACCTGGTCTCCCTCTGGCTAGTTACTGTCCTTGTCACAAGTGTTCCCTGACCCTTGGCTGTGGCTTAGTTCCCTCTCTGCTTCCCATGGTGTTCTAGCTTGTGCCCTAGTTTCCCAGTGCCTCCTTGTTCAGGTGCACTGCTTCTTGTTAATTCCCTGTCCAGCTGTGTCTTGCTACCTTCCCCTTCCCTCTTCCATGTCCTTGCCCGAGTCTCTGCTTCTTGCGACCTCAGCAAACCTCTTCGTTGTCCTTATTGCTTATTGTTACACCTTGCTCGTTCTGTGTACACTGGTCATCTCTTCTCCCTGCTGCTTTGTATTACCAGTCCTATATTGTGCCCTGTTCCCCCGTGTTATGCCCCAATCATTCTATAGCTCTGTATCACAGTCTAGCGTGGTGCCTTGCTTCCTCTGTTCATTACCCCAATCCTTCGGTAGTGCTGTGTGTATCTCAATCTTTCTTTCCCTCGATTGTCTTCTCTCAGCCCTGGTATGTTGCACTTCTCACATTCAGTGTGTCTTCCCTCAGATCTTGTGTGTGTTGATATCTTCCTTCTAGCTCCTGTGCATGTGTGCACATGAGAACATCCTCCTCATGCTGATCAGTTTGACACTCGATACCAATACCCACAGTTACATCAAATGGATTTAGGACCCAGTAACACTGAGAGCTGACATACTTGGAACGTGTGGGTGGCAGTTCCCTGCGCAAGAGTAGTGAGTGTGGGCTGGCTGTGGGGTTCCCATGACATTTTCCATCCTCCTTCCTAGTACAGTTCCCTTTTAGTTCCTGTGCATTACACCCCCAGTCCTTGTGAGTATTTGCCATCCTCCTTAGTACAGTCCCCTTTCAGTTCCAGTGCATTGCACTTCTCCTGTGTGTGTCTCTGTCAGTCCTTGTGCCCATTACAGTTCTCCTTCCCAGTTTTGTCTCTTTCAGCCCTGGTGTGGGATGCCCTTTTCATACTTAGTATAGTTTCTAGGGATGTGTGAATGCGGTTCAGAGTTTGGACTGAACTCGGTCTGTTCGGACGTCCGAACCGAACTAGAAAACAGCCGAACAGTTTAGTCATGTTCGGGTGAGTTTGGATGAGTTCGGGGGCGGGAAAAACGTAACTGGAAGGGGGAGGCAGCTGAGGAGCAGACTTCCTGGCACTAGGAGTGGAGACCAGGGGTTGTTTCAGGGCTAAATGATACAGACAAAAATCTTTGAATTCGCTATCAATAGCGCTATTTTCGAATGTTCGGCCAACTTCGGCCGAACCGAACTCCGCTAAACCAAGCAACCGAACCCAAACTCGGGTTTCAAACCGAACGTCTGAACATCCGAGCCGCATTCTAGTTACACATCCCTAGTTTCTTTACTGTTGTGTGTGCGTGTCCCCTTCTCTTCCTGCGTTTGTTTCCCTGAGAGCTTTCTTTTTCCTTTTCCCCTCAAGGACCCCTTCTAGGCTCACAGAGGGCTCACCTTAGCTGCCAGCCAGAGTTCCCTGTCCTTTCTGGGATGACAGAGGCTGCCTAGTTCCCCTGTGATGGTCTTAGTATCATCAAGTGAGGACTGATGATGAGGCCCCCGGTGAGGGCTGGCCACTTGTGATCCTGAAGGGTTGCTGCTAGGGCCTCCCATGGTCCCTGACAGGAGTGGGATAGTAGGCGGGCTGGATGGTGGGTAGGTGGGTGGGACAGTGATGGGCATCTGCCTGTATGAACAGCTCCTTGGTCTGCCCTGCGGCATCATGGAACTTGTGACGGTAGCCTGCTCACCTGGTTTCCCAACGGAAGCAGATTGGACCAGTGGGGAGAGCAATCCGAACAAAGTGTGGTGGGCCGTGTTTGCCCTCCCCAGCATGGGTGGGGGATCCAGCCAGCCCTGCCTCATGTGGCTTTACCCTAAGTTGTAAGTGAGCACAATATGTGACAGTGTACAACACCATAACATGGATGACATGTAAGCAGTAAAGGCAGGAGCCTTAACTTACAATTTCCATGCTTTTTGGAGCATGGCTGAATTTATAAGAGCCTTAACTTCTCTCTTAAACCAAAGAATTTGATCTAAGAATTGTGTTAAAGTTCCAGTACATATAATGTCAATCAGCAGGATAGATTGATTTGAATTACTTTTTAAAAAAACATTTCAATTTGTACTGAATGATTATTCTATAAAAGATTAATTCTGCTGGGCTAGTACAACCATTAAAACCTATTTCTTTACAACAAAATATACCCTTTACACTAAACTTGGTAGTTGTTGTCAAGACTTATAAAAACATAGAACTTAATTCAGTGGAGGGGATGGGGACAGAGACCCAGGGGCTGCACTACCCAGACGCAAGGAATCTGCCACCCTGTTTTCATCAGTCCATCCTCTCACCACTCTGGTGTGGCATTCCTTCTACATGCACCTTTGCTATGGAGCATGGGTGGGTTGTCAGTTCACTGTACAGCATTGCTACAAAGGTAAGAGTGGAAGAAATGCTGCACCATAGTACAATGCCCTACCACTTCCTCTCCGTTCCATAATACCAGAGCCTGTCCATATGGAGTCAGAGCCTTCCCCTCTCTGATGGTAACTTTGAAAGTTCCCTTCCAGATATAGTCTGGACAAATTGACTCTAGTAGAAGTGCAACAGGGCAAGATGAGTGTGCAGTTCTGGCTTACACGGGTCTCCACATACTCTGCAGAGCCCTGGCCAGTGCTTTCCCCTTAAGTCCAATCCACTTACATATGTATGAAAGCAGAAGCCTCACAGATCTTTGCTTGTTTAAGATCAAGAAGCTGTTTTTACCATGAAAAGACTTTAACATAGTTTTTGTTTCCTTTTGAACAGGAGATGATTAGCAGAAGTGAATCCTGCGCTTCAGGGCAGATACTTAAGACCTTCTCAACCTGCTTGGATTACATATTGGAAGAATGGACTGGTGTTGAATACTTTTCGAAATAAATTCTTTATGGGATCATCTACCTGACAGTGGTGGTGTCAGCAATTCTGGCATTTGTTATAATTCCTTTAGGCATCTTGTGCTATATCTACCTTTCTGCTTTTTTCCTTTATGCCTATCAGTGGCTTTACGAATTAAATGGACATTATTTCAGTGACTTATGGGTTGCTGCAAGGTATATTATATTAATTCCATGGGATGTATTTGGAAGATTATGGCATGGTAAGTCAAGATTTATTTGAAATTTTGAATCTGGTAGGTAGGAAAGTAACGATTGCCTACCTTTGTGATTGTTTTTGTCATGAGTCTTGTGAATTTTAGGTATTTCCTGAAAGCTTTTTCTCTTTAAAATGTTACTAGCCCCTGTAGTTGTAGAGAAAACTTTTACTGCAAGGTTCAGGATACTATAAAGTTTCAGAGAAAGAGAGAAAATGTAAGTGTGATAGTTTATAGATCTCATTTTTAAGCCAGTCATGATTTCAGGATTCTTTGTTCTTCCCAGGTTATAGGAACTGGATTCCAGCCACTAAGAATGGCAAAAAAGTAGACCTAAGGGTGGCCTAGCAATATTTATATGTTTGGCACTTGTGGCAGAGGTTATGCAGCTCTCTGTTCCAGAGAATATCATGGCTCTTAAAATGACCTGGGGGAATAAATCCGATATTGTAATAATAAATATTCATATTCCACCTATGCATGGGAATGAGAGGACTAGATTTTGGCAACCTCCGGATAAGTTCTTGGGTAGGTTGTAGGAAGATTTTCCCCAGACTCCCACAATTATGATGGGGGACTGTAATGCCCAAGTGGGGAATAGCGATGCAATCACAGCTGAAGCCCTGGAGCTAGAGTTTGCCGGGGGGGGGGGGNTACTGGTCATCAGCCATGACAGTATTAATTTTTTTTTAAAAAACCCAATCATCATATAATGCAATAAATACAAATACACAACATCGTATTAAATAACACATCATCATATTAAATAACAGCAGGCCTCTAATATTAACCCATAAATCCCAAAATACTGGTCAAGAATTATTATATATTGTTAATACTTGTTCATCAACTGAACCCCACATATAAAGCCAAAAGGCTAATCAATATTTAAATCATCGTCTAACCCTGCAGACAAAGGGTCCCACCTACACTTAGGTCATATACACAGCTAGGGGCTCTCAATCATGGCTAAACCCCCCTGTGTTGATATATGCATCCACAACCTTGCGGCTCTTTTAGCAAAGACAGTTACATGATACGACCTGTTTCCATTATTATCTACCAATAGGAATACCATTTTCCGTATTGGAGGCAATTCCTGATGTAATTGGGTTCTCTGCAACAATAGCCGTCTACAGATATTATATAAAGGACAAATAAACAAATAATGGAGAACATCCTCAACCCCAGACCCACAAGGGCAGATACGTTCCCGTATTGGATTCCGCGGTATCGTCCTTCCAAAATTGCTGATTTCATTATTTGTAATCGGAGGCCAGTGAAGGCTCTCCATGGGGAAATATCAAGCAATGACTCCAGATACCTAGCCCCACCTTTATTGGGGATAAGAAATTTATAAAAGGGGGAGATAGAGGAGGATGTAATCATCCTTTCTGTTTGATGGCTAACGTCCAGAATACCCCTCCGGATCAAAGATTTAGCAATTGATTCAGAATATTGTAGAAGGATAATCGGGGAGGGTCCTAATAAGTACAGTTTCTTTTCTACCTCTTTCCACCAGCTATCACTATAGTTTTGCTTGTTATATTTCTCAAGTAGACATCTACCAGATAGTGTACAATTCCCCTGATAGACTAGCTTTACCCAGTAAAGTAATATGCTGAGTTCAATCCTAGTCTGCCAGGGAACCCAGCCAGTTTCAAGGTTAAGGATTGCTGAGGGTACCGAGGGGGGTGGTACCCTTAATAGATAGTTGGATGATTCTTTTCTCTACCCTAATAGGAATTATAGGGATAAAGTACTCTCCGCTGCTGGACTGCAGATGTTGAAATTTCTATACCAAAGGGATTGGAAAATCTTCAATGGCTCTCATATGACAGAGAGAAATGGAGATTATACCTTTATTTCAAAGCAAGGGGTTAGTGTGATAGATTATATCTGCACTCCGGCATATTTGGTGAATAATTTTTGGAACTTTGTAGTTTGCACAATTCCCCATAGTGATCATCAGCCTATAGCTGTAGAATTTATGTTGGGTAGGGAGCCTCTACAATATCATGGAAAGGCTATAAGCCTTGCCCATTTGGATATACGTGGAAATAGAGTAGTAAGATGGGGGGAGAGGGTGGCAGATAGAAGCTGTGCACTTCTGACTTCAGAAGAACTGATATTGTTGAGGCAGTTTTCTAGATGTGGATGGACAGAGTGGTGTTATTCCGAGGCTATTTAACCATATCACCAAGAAGGTAAAATATGAGACTCTAACTCTCAGACGTTCCATAAAAAAACAGTCACAACCACTATGGTTTGATGGTGAATGCAGAGCTCTCAAGACAAAGCTAAATATAGCTGCTTGGCATAGCAAAGTTACATGTATTCCTCTATTTATTCATGCTTATGTTGAATTAAAAACAGTCTATAAGAACACAATCAGAAGAAAGAAGCTGGAACATCAGAGGTTCCTATGGGGCTGTTTGGCGAACGCCCTTCTTAAAAAGGATCATATCAAATTTTGGGAACTGGTAAATAAAGGAGATTATGATTTTGGATCTTTTCATCAGACTAGTGTTCCTCCAAATGAATGGGTTAGATATTTTAAAGAAGATTTCAATAGATATTCAGACTCAGGACTTAGCAGCAATGACCAGGATTTGGCAGGTCTATCTGTATGGGAAACCTGTAGCACCTTCAGAGATGAGGCAACTCATTTCTGCTCTTTCTCCTAAAAAAGTCCCTGGGGAAGATGGCTTGCTGGGGGAATTATATTTGGCGAATATGGAGTGGTGGGTTCCCATCTTTGAAAATTATTTGATCATATAAACTTACTGGATGTTATCCCAGTAGACTGGAACATCAGTGTAGTCCTCCCTATTTTTAAAAAAGGTGACAGGCTTTCCCCAGCTAATTACAGACCTGTTAGTTTAATTTAACATAGTGGGCAAATTATACGCTAGATTTTTGTTGCTGAAACTAGAACAGTGGGCAAATGACACGGGCAAAGAACAAGCCGGTTTTCGTCGAGGCTATTCCACTATAGACCACTTCTTTGTGCTCATCCACCTTATTGAAAAATACGTCTGGACTAAGAAGGGTAGACTGTTTGCAGGTTTTGTAGATCCTAGAGCTGCTTTTGACTCTATAGATAGAGCTTTACTTTGGGAAAAACTGCATGCAATGAACATAGACAAGCGATTAATACACCTGATTAAGGCATTATACTCTGATACATTTTTGAAAGTAAAGCTGTCACAAGCGGGGCTCCTGACTGAACCCATACCTGCAACCAATGGGGTCAAACAAGGTTGTATTTTGGCCCCTTTTCTCCCTCTGTCTCCGAGCTAATCCTCTGCACGGGTAGCTCTGCGGATGGCCACCGGGAGGCAGAAGAAGAAGAAAAAATGCTTTTCCAGTACGCATGCATGTAGAGCTAGCCCCCAACTCCTCAGTTCGACCTAAAGAGAAGAGAGTTTTTTAATAAAAAAAATAATTATTATTTAAGAGCTCGCAATAGAAAGCAGCAAGCGGGTGGGGCTACAAAGGGCAGCGAACCCCCGAAATCTCTTGGGTGGCCGCAACAAAGCCCAGCCAGTTCCCTCGCAAAGTGCCTGGGAACGGGGGAGTAGAAGACAGTTTGGAGCATTGTCTTCCCAGATTAACACGGCGAGAACGCCGACAGGACTCTCCTTGCCGAGAAATCTGCACCGCCCTGCGGGAGCCGATTCCAGCCACAGTGCGTCCCCCTTCCAGCAGCGAGGAACCGTGTGGGCAGAAATGAAGGGGACACAACCCAGTGGAACGCAACAGGCGGCTGCAGACCAGGAGAAGCAGGCAAGTAGATATGCCTTTCCTGGCTGCAACAATGGGAAAAATCCTGCAGTCACTGGATCGTCTGTGTGAACTGCAGGATAAAGGGAGCCACAAAGAAACCCCACCCCTAAGGCACCCAGAGAAAGAGCGGGAAAAGCCCCTAGCTCGGTGGGAGCAAAAGAACAAGGTCACCACAAGGGGGCTATTGGAATCTCCTCACTCCTCGGAGGAAAGTGCCTCAGAGTCCCTGCCCAGAAAACGCAGGGGACAAACCCACACAGGGATAGTCTCAGGCTCAGATCAGGAGTTGGGGCACAAGTTTCCAGAATCCCCTACCAGATCCTAGGGAAAAAGATAGACAATTCCCCTTTGCCTACAGGGATGAGTTTCTAGGTCAGTTGGCTAAGACCCTCAAGTTAAAAGAAAAGCCAGTGAAGGAGGATTCCTTCGATTCCCAGATTCCATCCCTCCATGGGAAAGAGTCAGGGCTACCGTTGGACAAGGTTTTTGAGAAACTGGTCTTAATGGAGTGGAAACAGCTGGACAAAGCCCATAGAATGAACAGGACACAGGCTTCCTTGTACTCCTTCTCGAGAAAGAAGGAACCAATGTTTAAAAATCCGAAAGTAGACGCTGCGGCGGTATCTCTGGACAGGCAAACTGTTTTCCCCACAGAGGGGGACTGTTAGCCAAAAGACCCCACAGATAGGGCGATTGACGCAGTCCTCCACAAGGGTTTGGATTTTGTAGCCTCCTCGCTAAAAATAAACATAATATCCTCGTATGTAGCTTGGGCCCTACTAGCCTGGATGCAGGAGGCTCAGGACCCAGAAATCTCAGAACGAAGGGCACAGATTGTTTCATCCCGCATCTCACTAGCAACAGCCTTCTTGGTGGATTCTACTATGGATGCCATGGGCTGGTCAGTACGAGCACTAGCGAGCTCAGTCTCAGCAAGAGGGAGACTTTGGCTCAGGTCCTGGCAGGGGGATGTCACCACCAAAAACCTATTAGTATTAGCGCCCTATAAAGGGCTGAAACTGTTTGGCTTATGTCTTGATAAAGTGCTAGCAGATGCTAATGACAAGGACAAACATAAGACCCTACAACAAGTAGGGATAAAAAAGAGATTTTGGGGGGGGCTCCACATACAAGCCAAGGGGGGGATTTGGAGCCTTCAGAAGATTTCAGGGGCAACCCAGGGAGACTGCAGAGAATTTCTCCTTTCAGAATAGAGGCAACAGGCACACCCCTAGATTCAATAAACAAAAGCCAAAGGCCCACCCCAACACAAACAGGATGTATGACTATCCAGAGACTCCGGAGGTAGGGAGCAGACTACAACTCTTCTCAGAACTCTGGGAAAGATCAGTCTCAGACACATGGGTGTTGGGGTGCCTGTCACAGGGTTATCACATAGAACTAGTGTCTTATCCCAGGCAAAGATTCCTGGCCTTCCCCCCCACACACACACACACATCAAAAAATCCCCCAAAACACGGGGTCATGATCAAAGAGATTCAGAGACACTCAAGCATCAGAGCCATAGAACCAGTACCTCCAAAGCAAGCAGGTATGGGTATTTATTCAGTTATAGTCTTGGTCCCCAAAAAAGGGGGAACTTGGAGAGCGGTGTTAGATCTAAAGCTCTTAAACAAATCAGTGAGAGCACAAAAGTTCAAAATGGAAACGGTTTCATCCATCTGTCAGAGTCTGAGGGAAGGGTGGCCTCCCTCGACCTCAGGGAGGCGTACCTACATGTCCCAATCTGGAAGGCACACAGGAAGTGGCTCCGATTTTGCTATCAACAGGTACACTACCAGTTCAGGACAATTCCGTTCGGCCTATCATTGGCACCGAGGACCTTTACCGAAATTCTGGTTCAGCTGGTAGCAAATCTCAGGGAGGAGGGGATGCATCTGTACCCCTGCCTGGACGACCTGTTGATCAGGGCCCAATCCTGCCACAAGATCCTAACAGACTTGAACAGAACCATACGCTACTTGAACTCACACGGTTTTCTAGTCAACAGGGAGAAGAGCCATCTAATTCCCACACGCAGACTGGAACACCTGGGCGTAATCATCGATACCAACTTAGGAGTCGCCTTCATTCCACCACCCAGATAGATAAGATAGATAAATGGTTTATTATTGGCTAGCTTTCGCCTTTGCCACCAAAAACATACACAATACAAGGTATACAACATATACAAGATATAAAACAAAATGCATAACAATATTCCCAGCATTCATTATACTTTACATTTACAGCCACTCCAATATTTCCAAAAACAAAATGTCTTATATCACAGGAATATCCCAATATTAATGACTCATGGTAAGATAATTGTTCTGATGTATTTATCTCTACTAGCCTTCACTCTCATAGCCGGTTACACCAAATCATTCTATCAATTAATCATCCAGTCATCTCAATCCAAGCCAGCAGAGACAGACTACATATCCCCTTTTTGACAAACTGGTCTTAATGGAGTGGAAACAGCTGGACAAAGCCCATAGAATAAACAGGACACAGGCTTCCTTGTACTCCAGCCTCTGGCCTATATCTGTCCTATATATCAAGGCAGAAATAGGCCAGAGGCTGTAGGCCAAGCCATATGCCCTCTTTTCGATGCCAATAAGACAAAGGAAGCCAATGCCTTAACCGCCTCTTCCTGGGAGAGAGTGAGTAGATATAGATAAGACCCCTCATCTCCAAATCAAAGTCCATTAGTCATCAAAGGGGCCAACCAAACTGATTGTAAGTCTTGAAAGACAGGGCACCTCAACACCAAGTGTTCGATGTCCCCAGTCTCCCCCAAGGGACAATTGCAAAGCCTCTGAACCAAGGGGATACCCTGTATCCTGCCCCTAGTGACTGCCATTGGGACTAGCTGGAAGCACAGGTAGGTGTAAGCTCGCCGTAAATTTGGATGATTTAGTTGATCCAGATAGAGTTCGAAGGAAAAAGTCCGTTTGAATTGACTTAACCTTGGGGCTACTTTCCATGAGTTAACAATACTCATATCCTCTTACTGATAAACATCTCTAATCCTCCCACATATTTCAGATTTTATTTCAGTCAGACTTTTCCCTTGAAAATAAGAGAATGAGAAACCCAGGATGTTCATCAACCGCCCCAAGAAGACAATCCAAGGATGACTCCTAGGGCCTACATATACTAGCATTTCCCTAAGACAGCCTAAAATCAAGGCTTTCTCTTCCTGCTGTAACAGCCTTACCCAGCATCTTACGAAAGCCATCCTTGCCAGAGCTTGGATAGAGAGAGTGCCAGTCTCGGCTCTTAAGATAGCCCCTGGGACACTTGGCCCCACTCTCATCAATTTTCTCAGGAATGAATTTTGTCACCACCCAGACAAAGCAAGATATGCACATTGAGATGCCTTCTACAACATCAGAGGAGATGATCTCAAGACCCTGGCCCAGCTCCTAGGACTCCTGATATCATGCACCAGATAAGTGCAGTGGGGCAGATTCCATCTCAGACCCTTAACAACAGCTGCTGCGTCCTATGCAGAGAGAACTCACACTAGGACTCAACCCATGGGTAAACATTCCCCTAGGATTTGCACACTCAATGTCCTGGTGGTTAAGGGCAGAAACGTTTGCCACAGGAACGCCCTTAGCGGAGCCAAGTCGAGAGGTGATCACAACGGATGCCAGTCTATCAGGATGGGGAGCACACTCAGGACCCAGTTCAGGTGTCTGGAGCAAGAATAATCGAGTTCATAACATAAATTTCCTAGAACTAAAGGCGATCAGACTGGCTCTACAACTACTCTTACAAAATTTCACCAAACGTCACATCCTGATTTATACAGACAGCATGACAGCCAAAGCGTATGTAAATCACCAGGGAGGCTCCAGAACACCAGCCCTGTACAGGGAAGCGATGAGACTGTTCTCCTGGGCTCAGGTGAACATTCAATCCCTGAAGGCTTTACACATCAAAGGGACGGACAACAGACAGGCAGACTGGCTCAGTCGCAAAACGATGGACCCACACGAATGGGCCTTGCACAAAGAAGTATTCAGGAATTTAGTGACGAGATTTGGCCTTCCGGTAATGGACCTATTCGCCAGTCAGGAAGACACACAGCTACAGAGCTTCATGTCGAAAGGGCTGTGCAGGACAGCAGTCACAGTAGACGCTATGAACCAGCCATGGCCAAGAGATCTAATTTACGAATTCCCACCCATTCCTCTGATAGCAAGGACATTGGCAAAACTGATGAAGGAACAAGCCCAGAATATTCTGATAACCCCATGGTGGCCCAGGAGACCATGGTTTTCAGACTTGATAGAACTCAGCCATGCTCCTCCAGAAATACTCCCGTTGAGACCGGACCTACTCAGTCAGGGCCCTCTACTATGCGAGAACATACACATCCTAAGACTGACAGTGTGGCTCTTGAACGCGCGGCCTTAAAGAACAAGGCTTATTCAGAGGCAGTTCTGTCAACCCTACAGATGCCCAGCCACCAGAAGAGCATATGGAGCAACATGGAAAATTTTTGCTCTATGGGCAACACAGAAGGGATATGATTCCAGTAGGGCAGAGATTGCAATAATTCTCCAATTTTTACAAAAGGGCTTGGACAAGGGTTTAAAACCTAACACCTTAGCGAGACAAGCAGCAACGATTGATTCAGTACTAAGGGCGGTAGCAAATAAGCAGGTTGCATCCCATAGACATGTGAGGCAATTCTTAAGGGCAGCTAGATCAATCTCCCCTCCAGTGGAGCATAGATGCCCCTCATGGAGCTTGAGCCTCATTTTAGATGCTCTAACCAGACCCCCTTTTGAACCATTAAGGCACATTTCATTATATATGTTATTGCTTAAAGTGGTATTTCTAGTGGCAGTTACATCGGCCAGAAGGGTATCAGAGTTAGGGGCTCTATATATAGAGGAGAATTTGTGTACATTCCATGAACAATCAGTAACACTCAGGGTGGACCAGGCTTTTATTCCTAAGGGGAATTCAATTTTCCATAGGAGCCAGGAGATTGTTTTGCCTTCGTTTTGACCTAAACCATCTCACCCAAAGGAGAAGATCTGGCACACATTAGATGTTCGAAGGGCATTAAAAATTTACCTTACTAGAACTCAGGGATCTAGATCCACTACGACTCTGTTTGTGAATATCAGACCGGGCTGTGAAGGATCAAAAGCATCAAAAACCCTCTTATCTAAATGGGTAAAACAATGCATCGTAGAGGTGTACAAAGCAAAGAATAGGGTTCCACCCATTCAGATATGGGCACACTCGGTAAGGAGTGCAGCTACATCTTACGCTTTTAAGACAAGGGCTTCTTATGAGGAGATATGCAGGGTGGCTACATGGTCATCCCTGCATACCTTTGTCAAGCATTACAAATTGAATGTTTTAAAATCCGCAGAAGCGGCATTTGGCAGAAGGGTGTTGCAGGCAGTGCTGGATTCCCCGGGCGCTGTTTGTTCCCACCCTTAGGGACTATTATGGGCTCGAGTCTATCCCATGCGGAGGATTAGCCTGGAGAAAGAGTGAGAAAGGAGAATTGGTCACCTACCTCAGTGAATTCCTTTTTCCTCTGTCTCCGGATAATCCTCTGACCCTCCCTGTCAAACATTACCAGATGGCAGGGCAGGTCACCCAAAAGTATTAGAACATTTACAGAGTTCAGGAAAAATTCTTGATTGTTGTTAGGGATAACGTGTTAAACTGTTTTGTATATCACTTAACCTGTTAACAAGTTTAAAGTTTTTTAGAGAATATTAAGACCGACCCTCAGCTTAGATATGAACTGCAGGTAAGACAGAGAGCACACACACACAAACCCCTTATGGGAACTTACTGTGGTCCTCTCCAAACTAATGGGCTCTCCCTCTGAACCAATTACTTTGTCCACTTTGGAAAACCTTACTTTCAAGGTAGCCTTTCTTGTTGGCATCACATCAGCAAGACAGGTTGGAAAACTTTCAATCCTCCGTGCTTTACCCCGTACCAAGTAGAACTGAGCCCAGACTTTGGATTCAGACCTAAGATCATAACACCATTCCATTTTTCCAGAATTCAAGCAACTCTAAATGCATTAGATGTCGGGAGACCTCTTGCCTTCTATAGGGAGAGGGGGCAATCCAATGGCCTGTGTACGCTGACCCCCAGCTGCGCTGCACACCCAGAATGTGCACACAGCACAGCTGCGTGGGGCAAAGGCGCAACCTGTGCTCATGTGACCCTCCGAGCCCCCATACACCACAGCCATGGGGATGGAGCAGGAGCCGTGCCTGCTCCATCCCTGGGACCGTGGGTGTGTGGGCTTGGGTTGGTCGCATTTTAGAAAAGCCAACAAACTTTTTGTAACCTGTGGAGGAAAAGTCCTTGGTACTCCAGTCTCGTCCTAAAGTTTATCCAAGTGGATAGTGCAGACCATCCACCTCTGCTACCAACTTGTTGGACAAAGGATGACACAGGGACTCAAAGCTCACTCCACCAGAACCATGGCCACCACCAGAACCATTTTCAGACATACCTATCTAAGACATTTGCAGAGCTGCTTCCTGGTCTTCAGCAGACACTTTCCCCAAATGTTATGCTCTGGAACTTGCAAACAAGTTTTGAGAGGGCAGTCCTTGCTCCATCCCAGACTGACCTTACTCCTGCCTCCTCTTCCTCACCTGTGGGACTGCTAGTAATCTCCCGTAAGTGAGAATCACAGAGCCACTCAAAGAAGAAACCAAAATTACTTACCAGTAAACTTAGTTCTTTGAGAAGGCTCTGTGGATTCTCACTACCCATCCTTCCTTTCCCTCTGCTCGGAGATATGCCTGGATCTCAAGCTGGAGTTGGAAAGAACTGAGGTGCGAAGGCTCCGCCCCTCCCCTTTATACCCTGGACTCTCGCGAGGGTTCAGGGAGGGGAAGAAAAGTGGAACCACAGCTTCCAGAAACTTCTACCAGGAAGTTGCTCACCTGCATTCAGAGACAACAACTCCTGGTGTGTCTGCAAACAGGATGTGATCCCATAAGTAAAAATCCACAGAGCCCTCTCAAAAAACCAAGTTACTGGTAAGTAACCTTAGTTTCTCACCCCTGGCCTAAAATAACATTTATTTATTTATTTATTTATTTATTTATTTATTTCAAGTATTTATATCCCGTACCCTCCTGCACACTGGCCGCTCGGGGCGGCGAGTCGGGTGGGAGGGAAGGAATTGGCCCAAGATAGTAGAAGACTGGACATTAACACAAGTTCTCTCCAAAATGCCAGTCTAACCATTATTAGCAGGGTAGCTAATAACATAAAAAGTATTTATAACATACAAAAAACAAAACAATGTATAAAATACCCATAGCCCCTCCCGCCATCCTAATCCTACTGTTGACTACCTGATCAAATAAATAGGTCTTTCACTGCCCCTTGAAACTGCTCAGGCTAGGGCTTCAGTGAACCTTTAAGGGTAGGGGGTTACAAAGTTTTGTAGCTGCTGCCAAGAACCGATCTCTGTATGCCTATTTCATATGGACCCAAGAATTGCCATACTGGGTCAGACCAATGGTCATCGAGCACAGCAGTCTAGTCTGTCTTCGATAGTGACCAATCTCAGTCACTTGGAGAAGTACCCAACAGGTCATAATGGAACGATCCATTCCCTGTTGTTGACTCCCAGCAATTGGAGGTTACGTTCCCCCAAATCTATTTGGCTAATAGCTGTTAATAGACCTACCTTCTATGAACTTATCCAATTCTTTTTTAAACCCAGCTATACTACTGGCCTTGATTAAATTCTCTGGCAACAAATTCCACAAGTTAATTGTGCATTGAGTGAAAAAAGACTTAGTTTTAGTTCTAGTACTACTTGAGAGGGTAAATAACAGTTCCCTATTTACTCATTTCACACCACTCATGATTTTATAAACTTCTCTCATAATCCCCTCTGTCATCTCTTCTACATGCTAAAGATCCCTAATCTATTGGGCCTCCCCTCAGACAGAAGCTGTTCCATATCCTTGGTCATTTTTGTTGCCCTTTTTTGTACCTTTTCTAGTTCTATATATATTTTAGATGGGGCAACCAGAACGGCATACACTGTTCAAGGTACAGTTTCACCACGTATTGATATAGATGCATTATGATATTTTCTATTTTATTCTCTCTTTCCTAACTCCTAACATTCTGTTTGCTTTTTTGACCACTTCTGTACATTGAGCTGAGGATTTCAATTTGTTGTCCACAGTGTCTCCAAGATCCTTTTCCTGAGTGGTAACCCCTAATTTAGAACCTAGCATTATGTACATATGGTTTAGATTATTTTTCCCTATGTGCATCTCTCTTCACTCGTCAACATTGTTTCATCTGCCGTTTTAGTTACCCAGTCTCCTACTCTCGCAAGTTTCTCCTGTAATTCCTCACATTCTGCTCAGGTTTTAACTACCATGGATAACTTTGTCTCATCTGCAACTATTAGCACCTCATTCCTTACTCCCTTTTCCAGATTTGTTAATGAATTAATATATTAAACAACACCAGTCCCAGTACAGATCCCTGGGGCACGTTACTATTTATTATTCTCCTTTATGAAAACTGACCATTGTTTCCTATCCTTCAACCAGTCACTGATACACAGTAGAACACTGCCTCCTATCCCATGACTATTCAGTTTCTCGAGAGTGTCTCATGAGGGACCTTATCAAATGCTTTCTGAAAATCCAGATACATTATATTGACTGGCTCACCCTTCTACACATGCTTTTTTACACCCTCAAAAATTCCAATAGACTAGTGAGACATGACTTCCCTTTGCTAAATTCATGTTGACTCTTCCCTATTAAGTTTATCAATACCAGTAATTCTCTTCTTAACAACTGTTTCCAGCAATCTTCCTGGCACCAGTGTCAGGGTCACCAGTCTGTAGCTACCAGGATTGCCTCTGGAGCACTTTTTAAATATCAGTGTTCAATTAACTACCCTCCAATCCTCTGGTACAGTAGCAGATTTTAGTGATAGGTTACAAATTACCAATAATAGGCCTGCAACTTCATATTCCTTCAGAACTCTGGGGTGAAACTGTGGATACCATCTGGTCCTGGTGATTGTTACCATTTAGTTTGTCATTTTGCTCTAGAACCTCTTCCAAAGTCATGTTGATTTCTGAAAGTTCTTCCAAGTCATCACCTACTAAGAATAGTTTCCGTGTGGGTATCTCCCCAACATCCTCTGCAGTTGAAGACCAAAGCAAATAATTCATTCAGTTTCTCTGCAATGGCTTTATCCTCTCTGAGCGCCTCCCCTTAATCCTCTGATCATCTAATGGCCCAACTGACTCTCTAGCAGGCTTCTTGCTTCTGATGTACTTAAACAAGTTTTTCTTATTAGTTTTTGCATCTTTAGCAAGTCACACTTCAAATTCCCTATTGACCTGGCCTGTTAACATTTTACTTCTAATTTGGCAATGCTTATGTTCTTTCCTATTTTCGTCATTAGGACTAGCTTTCCATTTTTTTAAAGGATGCCTTTTTGGTTCTAGCCTCCTTCACCTCACCATTTAGCCACGCTGTCAGATGTTTGGTCCTTCTACCTTTTTTTACTTTTAATCTGGGCTTCCAAGATGGTGTGTTTAAATAGCTTCTGTGCCTCTTGCAGACACTTAATCCTTACAACTGCTCCTTTTAGTTTCCCTCTAACTAGTTTGCTTATTTTTGCATAGTCCCCCTTTGGTAGTTGTATTTGTCATCCTCTTTCCCGTGTGTTGGATTTGCTGATATTATGATCACTACTGCCAAGTGACTCCACCACCATTACCTCTGCACCAGGTCCTGCACTCTACTTAGGACTAGATCCAAAGTAGTTCCTTCTCTTTGTAGGTTCCAGTACCAGTTGTTCCAAGGAACAGTCATCTATAGCATCTAGAAATTTTACCTCCTCATCACACCCTGAGAAGATATTCACCCAGTCAATATTAGGGTAATTGAAGTCGCCCATTATTATTGTGTTTCTAACTTGAGTTGCCTGTCTAATCTCCATTAGCATTTCATAGTCTCATCATCCTCGTCAGGAGGTCAGTAGTATAGCCCCACTGTTATACACTTCCTTGTTATGCATGGAATTTCTATCCATAGAGGTTCCAGAGCACAGTTCACTTCTTGTAAAATTTTAATCCTTTTTAACACAATGCTGTATCTAACATATAGCGCCACTCCACCACCAGCTTCATCTTCTCTGTCATTTTGATATATTTTGTACTCTGGAATTAATGTTCCATTGGTTATCCTCATTCCTGTGCGTTTTTTGCCAAACAGCATTCAGAAATTGCAGGTGTTGGGAAGGCAAGAGGAAAGCAGTCAGATCACTTAGTGTGCCTCAAGCTTCAGAACACAGCTTAAGGAGAAAGAAAAGCTAAGGGAGTGGGTGGTCCAGATGTACACTGCTGGCTAGAAGATTCCAAGCACATGCACCTGAGGTCTGCCTGTTTCAGAGATTAGGAGCCACATACACAATCCACAAAAGAAAATGAAACTGGTCCATACCTCATTAATCATTCCATGAGACAACATTCTGCCACAATATATTTCTACAATGAAATCCTGTGTTTAAGTAACTAATTCAGCTGCAATGTTCTCTCAGTAATAGAGCTGGCATAAGTGATGTTGTACAACCATGTATTTTATATATTTGAAATTTCTAACATTCAGTTAAAGGAGGTGAATTTAGCTGTTTTTTCCAAGATGCCAGCTTTCAGATAAGACATTATGGCATATTGAAATTAAAAACGAACAATGCCAAACTATTTTGTTAAGAAGAATTTAAATTGATTTTCTGTTAGATTTGTCTTCTTCCTTCTTGAGTGCGGAGCTTCTAACGATGTTATTTCAAAAAAGCTTTAGCTTTAGGAGTGTAAAAAATAAATACATACATAATTTAGCACTTGACAGCATAACTTACGTTTAGTACCAACAATATTTACTGCAGTAGAGAACACAGCAAAATGCATAGCTGTCTCTGTGCAGATCCATTTCCAGGACTTAGGGAAGATAGTGGATGGCTATCTTCTTCTTAGGGTATGTCCTCAAGAGTATGGCAGATCTGGGGTAACTCCTTCCCTCTGCTTCTGTTCTTGGGGGGGAGGGGGGCAGGGTTAAATAGCTTCTCTCCTGACCTTCCTTTGGAGCTTGCAGTTGCTGGGGCTGGACTATCGCGCAGTCATGGGAGACAGACATGTTGTTAGTTTTTTGTTCACAATAGCTGATTGATGTTTTATTGAATTTGTTTAATTACTTAACTAATACAGGTATATTTTGACACATTTGCACTTTAACAGGTTATGAAATTCATGGCATTGAAAACTTACCGGAGGGACCAGGTATTCTTCTTT
Source organism: Sphenodon punctatus (assembly GCA_003113815.1). Taxonomy (NCBI): domain Eukaryota; kingdom Metazoa; phylum Chordata; class Lepidosauria; order Sphenodontia; family Sphenodontidae; genus Sphenodon; species Sphenodon punctatus. The sequence goes on along the minus strand of QEPC01005540.1, from coordinate 415,420 downwards.
ATTACCACGGAGCTATTCCTATCGACTACATATTGTTTCAGTCTAGACTGTATATCCTAAAACAGAGATTCTGCCGTTCAGTATCGGATAACTTTATATATAGGTGTCCAGGTAAGGTTGCTCTCTTATCACTTAAACATCACTAATTTCTAACACTTCATTGAATGATCAGGGCTTCTAAGCGGGGGCTAATGAGAGGACAACTGAACGGGGACCCCAAACTTCTGAGGGCCTTCCCCAAAATGAGAATGTTCTTAATGCTACTGTTACTAATAATAATTTCTATAGCGTTACTACGCATACGCAGCACTTTACAGTCACAGATTTTGGAGACAGGTCCCTGTCCAGTGGGCTTACAATCTAAGATGGACACGGGTGAGGGGAACACAGGGAGAGACTGATGCACACACATCCCCCTCCCACCTCTTTTTAATTTTTTTTACAGATAGGGAACTGAGGCTGAAAGGTTGCAACTTGCTCAAGGCCACCCAGTGAGTTCATGGCTAGGTCAGGATTTGAACCCTGGCTTCCCAGGACCAAGTCCCTTAATAAGCATTAAAGTATAATGAGCAAAATAATTGCAAGTAATATGTGTAAGATAGCAGTTTGATCTCTAGAAATTAATTTGTAAAATGTATAAATTTGACTCATAAATACAAGCAAAAAGAAGATAAATACATTCCTTTCTGGAAGGATTTTTATATTTCATTTGTGAAGCACAAGTCTGTCATCTGATTTAAGGGACCCTGCACTTGAGAAAATGTTCTCAATAGAAACATAATAAGGTTCCTGTTCACCTCTTATCATCAAGGTGCACTTAATCTATATTAGGATGATTAATACTGTCATATTCCTCTCCTTCAGATTCAAATGGTTTCTGCTCTTGTACTTAACTTCCATTTGAATCTGAATGAGGTGTGGCTGATGTTTTACCACTCCCTGGAAACTTTCCAGAATTTGTTTCCATCCAAAACACACTAAAGTTGTTCCTCCCCCTTCTGCTTCTTCCTCTGCACTCTTTTTTGTGGCATGTGACTTATATACAGTGGTGTTGTAGTGAATTTTAAAGTGCAGGAGCTCTTCATGAGAGCCCCTCAGCCCACCCCCCCAGCTGTCATTTTTTCTTGGTCTTTTGAAAAAGTCACTACTAGATGGCTGCTTGCGTTTTACACTCATCATGATGGCAGGCGTATGGTATGACCCTGAATAAGTCCTAAAAATTGAGAGACAGGGTTTTGTTTGTAAAATATATAAAACACTCTTGGTCAGTTTTTGATAACCGCCATAGATGTATTGTAACTCTAATATATACATTAGCATCTGTCAGTGTTTGTTCACAGTTACTCCAGAGTATCAACAACCAGTCACTTTAAGCCTTCTTATGTTTGCACAAACAGGCCAATTTCCTCATGTATGTACTTCTGTAATAATATCCAGACGCCTTGCAAGCATTTATAGAGTAATTACTCTGAAGATGACTACTCAGCAAGTTAATTATTTTATTTATTTATATTTGTATTTTTAGGCTGCCCCCTCATACACAACATCTCAGGGTGCCTAACAACATTTAAAAACAAATAATATTGTAAAATTTTAATGTTTAAAATAACCCAACAGTAAAACCAATAAAAACCTACCCTAACCCAACCCGCCCATTCTGTCTCCCTTGGCAAAGGCCCAGTGGAAGAGCCAGGTCTTACACTGTCTACAGAAAGCGGGGAGGGCTACAGCCAGGTGGGACCTCCTACGGGAGGGAGTTCCACAGCTGCGGAGCGACCACCGAGAACACCCTCCTCACGGTCGACACCCAGGAAACCCATGGAACCTCAAGGAAGGCGCCCCCGGCTGACTGCAGATGCCGATCCAGAATCCAGAGGGTGAGATGGTCCTGCAGATAAGTGGAGCCCAGGCCGTTTAGGGCTTTAAAGGTCAAAACCAACACCTTGAATTGGGCCCAGAAGACTATCGGCAGCCAGTGCAGAGAACGGAGCACCGGAGTAATATGCTCGCAACAACTGTCCCCCTAAGGAGACAGGCCGCTGCATTCTGCACCAGCTGCAGTCTCTGAACCGTCACCAAGGGTAGTCCCACATGATAATGTGAACAGGGATGGTACCAAGCAGTATGTACTCCAATCAATCCAAATATCCCCAAGGTAAACTCCCCCTACTTCACTTTAAATGCTGTTAGTGGGAACAAAATCCTAACAAAACGAACAAAATTGACTGTGTGAGCAACTGCCATTTTTCAGAGCGCTTTTTATGGGTGACAATCAAATTTCTCCATTCCCTGATTCCTTTTACAGTGGAAGTAGTGTCTTTTGAACTATTAGGAAATGGTCTACAAGGAAAGCAGAAGAGTGCATCTGTCACTGTGCTGTACTCTATAAACATGATTTTTTAAAATAGTATTTGAAGGAAAATGAGCGATTTTGCTTGTCAAATGCAATTTGGAGATAGACAGGTAAGCAAGGCTTGCGGCCCACTTACACTGTCCCATAGTTCCAAAATACAGGGGTTACCTGGCATCTCTGTATTGTTTGAGGAGACAATACTTGTCTTATTCAACATGCATTCTTCTGATTTGCTTGCACCTCCCATGTTACTGTAGGTCACAGATCGGTGAATCATTTTGGTTCACTCTCTCGTTTGGAATAATCTCATTCACATTTGTAGATTGATTCAGATTATTGCTGTTGCTGCTAACTGCTTTATCTAAATCCAGTTTGTCCGGGCTTGAGGCAAAACATTTACAAATATCCATACTTCCTTTCTATGACCTCTTCACAAGCTAGTATAATATATTAATAGCCCTGCTTTATGGATTCACTGACACTCAGACCTTCAGTTCAGTCTCCAGAGTTCAAAACTACGCATAGAGGTTATGAATACTCCCAACTGTACTGCCTGCAGGAAGAAAGTATAGATTGTATAGCTATGGTAGTACCCTGATTTGAAGATAAGAAAATACACTATTGACTTTAATCTACTGGAATAAGCATTAATGCGCAAAATGAAATATGCAGGCCTATAATAAGTGGGATTATGATTTAATACTATAATACAAGCATTATAAATTGAGGGGAATTATTTATCATTCCTAATTAAATCATCCAAAGTCTGTCTGAAATGTAATAAATAACCTGTCCCAGAGCCACACTCCTCTGCCCCAGGCTCCCACACAACTCTCAAGCTGTCTGCATAGGATAGACAAGGGAGAGGGGGACATAGGGAGAGATGGGGAGGCACCCATAAAGTTGAGAAGTCACCGGGGCAAGTGCTTAATTTAGTTACAGGAATGGGTACAGGCCCCCTTGTTTCAGACATATCCCCCAGCTCCATAGAACAGGCATCCCCTTGCAGCGTCATAGAAGACACCCCCTCAAAGGGCCATAGAACACTCCCCATAGAACAGATACTCCCCTTAAAGGGCCATAGACCAGACGCTTCCCATAGAACACATGCCCTCTTTAGAGCCCCACAGAACGGACACCCCCTTGAAGCCCCATAGAACACTCTCCATAGAACACCCCCCCATCATAACCAATAGAACAGACATTCCCCATATAACAGATATCCCCTTCACAGCCCTGTGGAGCCCATAAAAAGATGCTCCCCATGAAATAGAAACTCCTTCAAACACATAGAGACCCACTGAACAAATAGCTTCCTCCAGCTCCAGAAACCGCCCTTGGCTTCATAGAACTGTGGGGCCAGTGGGGGGCAGCCCACGGTCCCACGGGGGTAGGTGAGGGAAGGAGAGGGGGTGGAACCTTCCCGGGCCCGGGTAGAACGTTCCCCTCTAGGTCTGGGAAGCGGTGCTGCTAGAAAAGGTTCCCTCAGGGTCTTATGCGGTAGTTTGGAGGCTCTCAGGCGCTCCCTACCAAGCTCATCACAGGGATCTAGGCGCAGCCGCTTCCCAACCGGGGAAGGCCCCTCAGACACGGGCCACACGCACACGGTAACCCGGGGCCCAGGGGGAGTGTAGAGAGGTGGGGGGAACACCGGTGCCAGGTACCCCCGCAGGGGCAGGGGGGGACGAGGTTGGGAACGGGGCTCCTTGCACTGCCGAGTTCCCAGGACACCACGTGGGCTATAGGGGAGGAGGGGGAACACCCACTCACTGTTGTCCACGGGGCTTCGCACACGCACACACAAACACTCACGCACTCGCTCGCCTTTCTCTCTGCCACAAATACTCTCAACTCCTCTCAGGTCTCTCCACACGCAGGGGCCGGTCTCACAGGCTAAGGCTCTGATCATCAGCGAGGAAGGTGTGTCATTGCCTGCCTTATGTAGGCTGTGCTGAGGACTGACGCTGCAGCCGCTGTGAGCGCCGCAGCGGGGCGTGGCCACGTGTATGTCAGAGGGAGGCGTGGCTACGTCGTGCACGCTGGGGGGAGGCGTGGCTGCCTCCGGAGGCCCTCTAGTTGTCTGTCGGCGCGGGGGCGGGGCCCTGGGACACGCGGCGTCTTTCTTCCTAACAGGGAGCGTGGTGTTGTGGGGTACGGCGGCCGGGCGCTTCTTGTTCTGCGCGCCGCGGCGGATCCTCCCTAGGCCCTGCCGATGGCGCAAGCCCCATCTCCTCAGGCCCCAGGGCCTGACAAGAACAGAAATTCCCTTGGCTTCATGGAGCCCCCACCGACACCTCCTCCCCTCACATCCCCATAAAAACCTCATAGAAAAGATGTCCTCATCCTCACAGACACATCACAGTTCCACATCCTCATCCTCACAGCTCCACAGACCCAGCACCCACCAGTTCCATAAAGGCCCACAGAACAGACACCCCTCTCATCCCTATAGAGGTGCACAGAAAAGGCCTCCCTTGTCCCCAGCTCCAGTGACATATCAACCCTCCAATTATGATCCTTCCCCAAAAATCAGGCTGGACCCTGGCTTGCCTCTGTGCTTGCTGCCAGTCCCGGCCATTGGTTGTCCTTCTTGGGCTGCAGACAGACTCAGACGAGCGTGATGGAGGTTGTGGGAGCTAGAACTAAAAGTGCTTGCTTGGATGTTTGTTTGAGGGGCAAGAAGGAGGAGGGGGGGGGCAAAGGGAAGCATCAAGGGGGTAGGCAGACAGGTAATTTGGAGTAGCCCTCCTGGGTGGGGACCAGCCTGGGCACAAAACCTCAACATTGTTCTGGTAACCAACTTCTCAGCCAACTATCGCACCATCTCTAACTTCTCCTTTTTAGTGAAGTTTCTTGAATGGGTGGTCTTCTGGCAGCTTCAGGCACATCTCAAAGCTGTTAGGTTTCTGGGCCCATGACAAGCTGGCTTCCATCCTGGGTATAATACTGAGACTGCACTTGTGGTCTTAGTCAACAATCTGTGCTTATGTCGACAGAGGAAATCTAACCCTGTTTGATCTTGTTAGATTTTCGGCTGCCTTTGACACAGTTGACTATGGAGTGTTATTGACACAACTGCAAGACTGGGCACGGGTGCGCAGGACTGCTCTTGAGGGGTTCTGCTCATTCCTCTTAGGGTGGTCCCAGTGGGTGGTGGTGGGTGACGTCTTACCATCCCCTCGGGACCTCCCCTGTGATGAAACTTGTCCAATGTGTATCTGAGGCCTCTGGGCGAGATCATGCGGAGGTTTGGAGTGAGATGTCATCAATCTACTGATGACACCCAGCTATATCGCTTTTTCATCTGACCCAGGTCCTGCAGTTTTGGTGCTTACCCAGTGCCTGGCTTTAGTTGGGGGACTGGATGCGGGTGAGTGAATGGAAGCTGAATCCAGACAAGGCTAAAGTGATGATGGCTGACTGGTCCTGTGACTTGTGGGGGGTTGCAACTTCCATCATTAATCAGGTCCAGCCTCCTATGGCAACCCAGGTTCATAGCCTTAGAGTGCTCCTGGATCCCCCACTGTGCCTGTAGTATCAGTTGCAGCAGGGACCAGGAATGGTTTTCTCCAATTATATCTGGTGAGAAGGCTGCGGGCCTCTCTTTCTGTTTTGGATTTGGCCACCATTATGCAGTCCTTTCTAACCTCAAGGCTAGACTACTACAATGAGCTCTACATGGGGCTGCCTTTGACTGTTTAGAAGCTACAGCTGGTGCAAAACGCGGCAGTCCGTCTCCTTTTGTAGGTGAGTTGCTGTGAGCACATTACACCTGTTCTTCAGAGTCTGCACTGGCTTCTAATAGCTTTCTGGGCACAATTCAAGATTTTGTGTTTGACCTTTTAAAGCCCTAAATGACCTGAGCCCCACATATCTGAAAGATTGCCTCTTCCACCATTCTCCATCACAGTTCCTGCAGTCAGCTGGAAGGGCCCTCTGGTATGTTATAAACAACCATCAGGCTCATACAATGAGGGTACGCAGAGAGGCGTACTCGGGTGCTGCCCCAGTGTTGTGGAACTTCCTTCCCCTGCAGGTTTGTCAAAGATGTGAGATCTTTCTTTTTGACCAAGTGTTCAGCAGGCAGGAATAGCAGATGGGTAGAGTGGAGGGGTTTGTATATGTTATATAGTTTTTGTGTTGCAACCCACCCTGAGCCTTAGGTGAAGAGCAGGATATAAATTTAAATAAATAAAGAAAATAATGCACCTTTCCTTTCAACCTCTGTTTGCTGTTACTGCTGCAGAGAGCTGCCATGGGGGCAGCAAGGAAACTGTAAAAAAAAATTGAGAGAGCATAAGGAGGGAGGACCTAGAAGAAGCAATCGTAAGCGAAATACCTGGTTTCCCTAGAGAATATGTGCCTATCTAATCCATGAACAGTGGGACATAAGACAGATGTGTAAGAGAGATGAAAAAATGGTTGCACACATTGTCAAAAACGGGGGTGAGGGATGGAAACAAAAAGAGTGGCCCTGACTATTCTGCGAATTTAAAGAAAGTTCTGAATTCAGAAAATTCTGAATTTTCTACTTTTCAGTGTAGTTTTCTATTTCTCATTGTCTGTTATGGTTCTTGAGAATTAAAATGTTCTTTCCTCGCTCTTAGGGAAAACTTAACTTTTGATGTAGCTACAGCTGTTATTTCAGATTTTCTTATAACAACTTATACTTTATTTTTATAGGTCTTAAATTACTATTAAATGTGGTTACTGCTATGCAAGGTACAAAGGAAGAATGCTTAGATGCTCTGAAGGATGGCCACTGGGTGGGGCTTTCACCAGGTGGAACTCGAGAAGCAATCTTTAGTGATGAAACCTACAAACTAGTATGGGGTGCTCGGCAAGGCTTTGCAGCTTTAGCCTTGGAAGCAAAAGTGGTGAGTAGCGTTTGGTTTGTATTGTCATCTTTTTTCTCCGCTAGTTGTCGTTGAGTCACTAGAACAATCAGCCGTTCACTACGAAAGCAAAAAGCGAGCCAAACTGCAACATCTGCCTGACCTACAGAACAATACTAGCTAATCTAATACTGCAATGTTATAAATCTGTCAAGGTAATTGCTCACTCAGGATGAACTATCAGTGTTATCTAAAGAACTAAATTTCTGTCCAACTATGAAATCAGATAACAAATTTATGTGTGGGGAAATAGAGAATTTTTTCCACCAACTCTGCCTCAAAGAATTTTTTCACAGCAAGCACAAAGGCCCCCCCCCCCCCATGAATATCTCCTTCAGACAAAACGAAAAAGGCCACATCAACTCGCCATCCCAGTCACTAGACCAATTTATTGATTGCTTCAGGAAAAGAATTGACTGTCAAATCTTAAACAAAAACACACAGCAGAACTTGTCCATTTTGGGAAGAAACTGTTCAGTTCTTGAAATCTGTCAAATACTCATCAAGCCAGCAGATAAAGGTGACACATTGTAATCCTAAATCAAGAAGATTATATCACTGAAGCTAATAAGTAACTTTCAGATCACAATTACTACAAAGAAGTTAAAGAAGATCCCACATCGCAATTCATGCTGGAACTCAAGACATCATCAAAGTTCTCCCCAGGAGGTACTCTCTCCCAGGGTCTTTCTACATACTTCCCAAGACACACACCGCGTGCACACATTCACACACACAGCCATAGAACACTCACCAAAGGATGATCAGGACTCATAAAAACCATTCTCAAACCACTTGTCACAAACAGGGCCAGCTTCATCCAAGATACCACGACTTCCTCTGCGAACTTTGCAACATAAAAAGCCTTCCCCCGAACACCATCCTTTGTGACCATGGGTACCATCCTTGTGACCTCGCTGTAGGCCAACATTCTTCACACTGATGGTATTACAGCCTGTCTCAAATACCTACAAAATAATGGGGAGCACTCTGTTATCCACTACAAGCACATTGCAAAACTCCTCTGTATGCAGGAGAAGTTAACACTCAATAGCAAACTCTATGTATAAACCATGAGCAGCTTTCAGCACAAAAATGCTACTTTTGTCAACATTTCCCTTTCACAATCTAATTTCAGTTTTCTTGATTGAGCTTTCTTTTGTTCTTTCTTTCATGGGTGGACAGTCAGAACTGACAGGTTATGTCCCAACTCGCTCAGTAGTAGGCAGGACCAGATGGCTGACAGCCACTGCTAGTGAGAGGGGCATACCCCTGCAACACCTTCCCAGTCTGTTCCTGCCTTGCAAGAGATCAGGAAACAGGGTCCTTTGCTCCCTCAAGGAGCTGTTTTAGGCAAGCTTTTCAGGTTAGCAGTGGACAGTGCTCTTGTCATACAGCCAGAGAAGAGAAAGCACTGTCTCTCAATCTCACAAAAGTGAGTTCCTTTTGTCCTCAACCCTGCTTCTGGGGCCAGATGAGTTGCTGGCCACATAGGCAGCAGTACTCAGCCAGGTACAGATGACAAAAGCAAAAGGATCCCCAAAAGTGGTCCTGCTGACTAGCAACACCCCCTCCTCTTGGAAGCTCTGATTGGTGGAAGATTATAACACTTTGCATACCAGTAGGTGAAATCATCATTTGACGACTGGCTGAGAGAGGCTATTTTTTGGGACTACTTGATAGAGTTCACCTTCCCCCAAAGGATTATTTCCTGTTATTCCAAACAGCCATTTACGTTGGGAGCCATTCAGCACCTAATGGACATAGGAGCCATAGAGTTGGTGCATCTGTCCCAGAAGTGTTCTGCATTGCCGCCTCCTTTTTTCTTCACAGTACCCAAAAAGAATGACATCAGGACAATCCCAAGCTCAAATACCTGAATGAAGTGGGAACTCCAGGAAGTTCTGCATGGGGATGCTCAGGTCCATCATCAGCATGTCCCAGCCAAGGGACTTCTTGATTTCCATTGACTTGCGAGAGGCTTACCTGTACGTCCCCATTTGTCAGGTCCACTGCAAGTTTCTCTGTTTTGCCTTTGGAAGCAGCTGTTATCAGCTCTGAGCTCTCCCATTTGGCCTCCTGTTGTCATCCAGGATGTTCACAAAGATGCTGATTATCCTGGTGGCATGCCTTTGGGAACGGGATACATGTGTACCCCCTATCTAGACAGCTTCTTATATGATCCCCATCAGGTCTTCGAGGGGAGGGGCGGACAGGACATCCAGTTGGCCATGGAGTGATTGGAGGCCCCTGACTTCCTGATCAACTGAGAGGAAAGCTGTATGACCCTCAGTCTCTCCTGCATCTGGGGGTGATATTGGACATCAGCTTAGATTGGGTTTTCCTGTCAGAGGAAATACTAATGAAGCTGCTGAACTGGATTGGTCAAATCCAAAGTGAGACCCAGTCAGATTTGATGTCCCTGGACCAGGTGCTCAGCAGGCTAGTCTGCTGCTTGGACGCATAGGGCTGGGCCAGGTTTTATCTGTCTACTACAGTAGGTTCGTTGATCTTTCCAGCAAGAGATTGCAGCCTCCAATCACAATTCCTCGAAAGTTGAAGGCGCGTCTTCAATGATGGTCAGCTCTGACCAGGTTTTCACAGGGAATGTCTCTTCAAGACCCATAGAGGCTGATTCTGACCACGAATGCCAGCAACTGGGGCTGGAGTGCCCAATTTGCTCGCATATCAACTCAGGATGGACAGACACAAGAGGAGGCATCCTACCACATCAACCCCCTGGAAGTAAAAGCCATTCACCTAGCTCTGCTTCACTTCTCTGCTGAGTTGAAAGGGGGACATATCTTTGTGCGCACAGGCAGCACAATTCCTTGACTTGGGGGTGGGGGGGGAGTACATCTAGTCTTGATCAAGGCGGTGCACTTCACGAGTTCCCTGAATATGCAAGCAGACTGGCTCAGCCATCAGAAAGTAGATATGCGGGAATGGTCCATATTTAAGTCAGCACTCCGGTCCACCAGTGTTGGACCTCTTTGCAGTGTGTCATAATCACAGGGTCTCCAAGTTCCTTTCCCAGGACAAATGGCCCCGGAGCAGTGGACCTGGATGCTCTGTCTCAGAGGTGGCCCAGGGAGCTTCTTTTAAACATTCTTTCCCTTTCCCCTCATCCCTTGAGTAATTTGGAAGACCAGAGAGAAAGGAGCTTGTGTGATCCTGGAGGCACTGTACTGGCCAAGGAGATCCTGGTTCTCTGTCATCAGCATGGTGGTGAGAGGCCCACTACATCTCACTGTAAGTCCGTACCTCTTATCCCAGGGACCAGTTCTTCATCTGAAACCACAGACTTCCAGCTTGTTACTTGGCTATTGAAAGGGCTTTATTGACTATCTTTGATTACTCTGCTAATCAACCTTGCTATCATCTCACAGATCTTTGACCAACAAGGTATATGGTGCAAATTGGGCGAGTTTGTATACTGGTGCAGGAGACAGGGTGCAAAACAACTGGGGGGTGGAGTGGGGGGGTATTGAAGGTCATGCGGTTTCTCCAGGAAGTGGGGTCTTAAAAATAGGTCTCAGTGCTAATACTTTCTTGAGTATTATCTGCTGTGGAGGCCAACCTTCCTTGTCCTCACACCCTCATGTTAGGAGATTCCTCAAGGCAGCACAGCTCACCTGCCCACTTTTTAACCTCAGGTTTTCCACTTGGAGGCCTGTCTCTTATACACATCTAGATGTGTATAAGAGACAGAAGCCAGCCTTCTTTGTCCTCACACCCTCATGTTAGGGGATTCCTCAAGGCAGCACAGCTCACCTGCCCACTGTTTAGCAACAGGTTATCCACAAGGAGGCTGAAAGTAAACATCAAAGCTTTGATGCACCCACCTTTTGAGGCTGTCTCTTATACACATCTAGATGTGTATAAGAGACAGCTGTCAGCCTTGAAGTACAGAAAAAAGGAGGAAACATCCCCCCCCCCTTATTTAAATTAGTGGCTTCTTGGTGCTTTAGAGAGTTCGAAGGCCACTTTCAGACATTTCCCCCCCCCAAACACATATTTGGGCTGTAGAGGGGGAATGCGCAGCGTGAATACACGTGGGGATCGGTCGGTCTGAAAGGCCCTCCCGCGCGGCTTTGCTGGCAGAGACGCATAGGGATGCAGAGCAGGAAATCGAGCTCTGCATCCCTGCGTGTCTTTGCCAGCAAAGCCATGCGTGGGGGCTTTCAGACAGGTTGATCCCCAAGCATATTCAGGCTGCACATTCCCCCTCCACAGCCCAAAAATGCATGGGGGGCCATGTCTAAAAGTGGCCTTAGTCCATTTGGGAATTGGACCCATCTGGGGCAAGACTGTTTTGTTTCTTAGGACTGGTGGGAATCCATCCTCCCTTGGAAAAGTAACTGCTTGGGGACTTCCTGTCAGTTCTAACCATCCACCCTGTGAAGAGGGGGTGGTGGGGGAAACTTCCTTACCTGTGAATTTCTGTTTTTCTCTTGAAGCATGGTAAACAGTCATTCCCAGCTATGTCAGATTCCACTTCTGAGGCTCAGACAGGGGTTTTGAATAGAGTCTATGGGCTTCTTTTCTGACTCCATTTTCCTGTCTGTGCCTGTTTTTTCAATCATTATTGTTTCTTGCTGTTCAAGTTTATAATCTTGTTGTTTCTAGTTTCTTGTTGGCTTTGACAGCCATGCCCTGGGGAGCTGGTGCAGAGGTATACCCCTCCCATTGGCAGTGGTTGTCAGTCACTTGGATTCTGCCTACTGCTGAGTGAATAAGGATATAATCTGTGGCAAGGCAGGCTAATAGGGGGCTCGCCCTTTAAAAAAGGGGGTTTAGTGTCAACATATGGTGGCAGGCAGTGGTGGTGAGACCATGCCTGGGACGCCTCAGCTGGACCAGCCAAGAGCTGGGCTAAGGAGGGAAGGAAGAACAGCTGACCTGGACGTGCCTGCAGCCAGCCTGGGAGAGAGCTGAGATGAAGTAGGAGAGAGAGCTCTGTCTCCAAAAGGCTCTAGGGGCAAGAACCATAGAGGGCTCTGTTCTGTAGCTAGTTGCAGGTGGGACGGTACCTGGCCAGCAGAGGCTGGAGCAGCAGGGGCTTCGGGAGGAAAGCCCTGCTGGGAAGGTAGGCAACCTGGAAGGAGGCTGGAAAGAGAAGATGACTGCCTGGCTTCAGGAGAGACAGTCCCTGGCCAGGGAGGTCAAGTTACAGATGGGACCATGGGGTGTTGTTATTAAAGGGGCTGTCTGGCTACAGGAGGAACAGTGCCTGGCTAGGGGGCCAGAGAGACTTTGGTAGCCAGAGGCATATGCCTGGCTGAAGGGTGAAAGGGTATAGGGTGAAAGGAAGCAGCTGAGTTGGGGTCCCTCCCACTGACAGGTTGGGTGTTTGGGAGTCCAGGAGTAGCGCTAACCCTGGAGTCCCGTTTTTGGCCGGTGGAGTGTGGAGTCTGGCGGGAGGACAGAGCTGGTGGAAGCTGTGACACCGCCGGAGCCATTCCTTGTGGGAGCTGACAGCCTGGAGTAGTGACACCTGGCCGACATAGAAGGAGAGCTGAATTCACGGCACCTGGCAGGCTCTGACGCCCGGCATTCCACTGTTTCAGCCCTCTCTACCAAGGCGGCGCCAAAGGCGCGCGGTGTGGGCCGTGTGCCTAATGGCTGTGCGTGCAAGGGCGCGCCCTTATGTGCGCAGCCTTAGGCGCTGGCCGCGGGCAGGCCGATTTGTTGCCCATCTAATGACATTAAATCTATAGTTTGTCTGATATCTCCCTTGCTGGGACTTTGGACTTCACTTTTGTTTTGGGTAAGGTTTTGTTTATTTGAGTTACCTTGTACCGTGGTACCGCTCGTTGGCGCTGCCTGCAGCTCTGCTTGACACCATGACTAGGAAAAGGAGGCGGCATACTAATATTCTTCCTTCGGACTCTTCGAAATCTAAACAACAAAGATTGGACTCCTTTATATACTCTAAAACTGGTTCGTCAGGTAGAACTCCATGCCTTACACAACTGACATCTGGAGCTTTAAGCTCTGTTTCTTCGTCTCAGGCTGGGAATCCACCCCCTCTTGCTCAATCCTCGACTGTACCCTCTGCCTCTTGTTTTGCAAACCCCTCTTGGGCTGAGGGGGTCGCTCGAGGACTCATCTTTTTCCTATCATACAAGATCATCTGTGTATGATCTTCTAGGGAACCAGTGTTTCCTTATAGGGAATTTAGTAAAGAAACTTTTGGCCCAGTTGGAAGAAATTATGTTACTTCTCCAAACCCAGAAGTTCCAATTGTGCTGTGTTACCGATTATATAGTGGATCTTAAGACTGGTAGGGTGGGGAAGGTGGCTAGGGATTTTTTTAGGACTAACTTGGACCCATCCTTAAGACCGCCTGTCTCCCCCTCTCGGGGGACAGGCTTTCCTGCCGATAAAGTTGGGGATGGTTTTTGCAAATTAGCAGCCAGATTACAGCTTGTACAAGGTGCCGTTTCCTTTAAAATTCAACCTCTAAACAATGGAGTGTTCCCGGGGTGGTTTACCAAACAGGATATACTCCACCATTTGTCCTTCATTTTGGCTCGGCATATCCCAACCTGGCATATCAGTCATTTTCAAGTGCTTTTCAAGTGCTTCCGGCACCTAGGTTTCTCCAACGGGTCATAGTGTATTTCCATTTCTCTAATTTAGCGGCCTGGATATTGGAGCAACCGGATCTTTTTCTTTCCTGGGGAATGAATGTAGAGGAGGTCTATAAAGATGTAGCCCTTCTTCCCCTATTGCCTAAAAACCAGGGACTGAAGATGGGTTTGAACCTAAAGGAGCCCAAATCTAAACTTCCATTATAATGAAGAATAGTTTCTTCCCCAGAAGCCGTTCGATCCCCTCTTATGTTAAGGAAGAGTAGTTCGAGGGCCCACATTAATGTTAGACTAGAGCAACTGGCTATGGAAGTGGAGTTACACACACACACCCTTTGCCTGGCGATATTTTCCATGCTCCCACTTCTGAGACACAAGGTATGCCATCTTTGCCCGGTGTGGTTCAGGAGGCTAGGGCTCCCGAATCAGTTCCAGTGAGTCCAATTTCTATTTTTAAGGAACAGCCATTGTGTGATTCGATTTTGGGCCTAGCAGAGCCTTATAGTTCAAGGTTTCTGTGGAACCCCATGCCAGTAGTTTGACTTGTATTTTGGATCTACCTGTCCCTTCAGTCACCATGGCTGATTTGGATCCTTCTGCCAGGAGTGGTCCCCCATGAAATATTTGTTCCTTGGTCATCGGTGCGCCTAAGGTTTGCTCCTGTAATGTGGCGAGGTGGCTAGCTCGGGTTAAGGCTCCACATTTTCTTAAAACCATAGGCAGTTTTCACAGGAAACCTGGACTGTACAGCCGTTGGAGCTTCCCCCCAAGTTGATAGGATTTAGATCCTTTTTCCTTTCAGCAGTCCCCTCTAGGCATGGGGGTCACCCCAGTGGTGGCCTTGCGATCTTGGTAGGCCCTGGGCTTCAGGTCCCTGTGATAGAGGTAATTAAACTTCCCACCTATGGGTGGTGGTGTGGGAAACCAGGCCCGGTCACTTCTGTTCCTAACAATATATGTTACGCCTCTTAATTCCAGATATTATGATCCACGGTCTTGGTCCATCTTGACTGAATCGCTATGGGAGGTTAGGGATAAGTTCCCTGGAAGCCTGCTGATTGTTGCAGACGATTTCAATGCTAGATTAGGTAGGGACTAGGAGGTTTTGTCCCCCTATTGTGAATTTTCTGAACATTCCTTACCTTTTCTCTTAAATTCAAGGCACTCTAAGGATGAGATGGTAAACTCTTCAGGTATCGAGCTTGCAACCCTGGCTCTTCAGTGCAATTTATTTATTCTTAATGGGGCTTGCTTTAGGGATTTGCTGGGGGAGTTTACTTATTTGGAACATAATGGAGCTAGTGTGGTGGACTATTGTTTAGTCTCACCCAATGCCCTGGAATTTGTGGGTGACTTTTGTATAGGACAGCACTTATGTAGCAATCATCATTTTCCCCTCCTTTTGACCCTTGATTTGCTTCCAGTGACTTTGTCCTGTCAGTTAGTGGGTGTGCCAGTTAGTTCTGGCTTAAGTAGGCACACATCAGTCCCTTGGTCCAAGATTCCCACTTTACCCCTTTTAGAGAGACTCGGGATGGAAGATCTGAAGCTTGAAGCAATAAACCTATGGCCCGCTCCCTCGACGATAAAAGCTCTACAGCGCTTTTTAGGGAGCGTAAACTATTATCGTCAATATATCCCTTACTATGCAGATAAAACGAAGCCCCTTACCCTGTTATTGAAAAAGGGGGTTNTAATGACATTAAATCTATAGTTTGTCTGATATCTCCCTTGCTGGGACTTTGGACTTCACTTTTGTTTTGGGTAAGGTTTTGTTTATTTGAGTTACCTTGTACCGTGGTACCGCTCGTTGGCGCTGCCTGCAGCTCTGCTTGACACCATGACTAGGAAAAGGAGGCGGCATACTAATATTCTTCCTTCGGACTCTTCGAAATCTAAACAACAAAGATTGGACTCCTTTATATACTCTAAAACTGGTTCGTCAGGTAGAACTCCATGCCTTACACAACTGACATCTGGAGCTTTAAGCTCTGTTTCTTCGTCTCAGGCTGGGAATCCACCCCCTCTTGCTCAATCCTCGACTGTACCCTCTGCCTCTTGTTTTGCAAACCCCTCTTGGGCTGAGGGGGTCGCTCGAGGACTCATCTTTTTCCTATCATACAAGATCATCTGTGTATGATCTTCTAGGGAACCAGTGTTTCCTTATAGGGAATTTAGTAAAGAAACTTTTGGCCCAGTTGGAAGAAATTATGTTACTTCTCCAAACCCAGAAGTTCCAATTGTGCTGTGTTACCGATTATATAGTGGATCTTAAGACTGGTAGGGTGGGGAAGGTGGCTAGGGATTTTTTTAGGACTAACTTGGACCCATCCTTAAGACCGCCTGTCTTCCCCCTCTCGGGGGACAGGCTTTCCTGCCGATAAAGTTGGGGATGGTTTTTGCAAATTAGCAGCCAGATTACAGCTTGTACAAGGTGCCGTTTCCTTTAAAATTCAACCTCTAAACAATGGAGTGTTCCCGGGGTGGTTTACCAAACAGGATATACTCCACCATTTGTCCTTCATTTTGGCTCGGCATATCCCAACCTGGCATATCAGTCATTTTCAAGTGCTTTTCAAGTGCTTCCGGCACCTAGGTTTCTCCAACGGGTCATAGTGTATTTCCATTTCTCTAATTTAGCGGCCTAGATATTGGAGCAACCGGATCTTTTTCTTTCCTGGGGAATGAATGTAGAGGAGGTCTATAAAGATGTAGCCCTTCTTCCCCTATTGCCTAAAAACCAGGGACTGAAGATGGGTTTGAACCTAAAGGAGCCCAAATCTAAACTTCCATTATAATGAAGAATAGTTTCTTCCCCGGAAGCCGTTCGATCCCCTCTTATGTTAAGGAAGAGTAGTTCGAGGGCCCACATTAATGTTAGACTAGAGCAACTGGCTATGGAAGTGGAGTTACACACACACACCCTTTGCCTGGCGATATTTTCCATGCTCCCACTTCTGAGACACAAGGTATGCCATCTTTGCCCGGTGTGGTTCAGGAGGCTAGGGCTCCCGAATCAGTTCCAGTGAGTCCAATTTCTATTTTTAAGGAACAGCCATTGTGTGATTCGATTTTGGGCCTAGCAGAGCCTTATAGTTCAAGGTTTCTGTGGAACCCCATGCCAGTAGTTTGACTTGTATTTTGGATCTACCTGTCCCTTCAGTCACCATGGCTGATTTGGATCCTTCTGCCAGGAGTGGTCCCCCATGAAATATTTGTTCCTTGGTCATCGGTGCGCCTAAGGTTTGCTCCTGTAATGTGGCGAGGTGGCTAGCTCGGGTTAAGGCTCCACATTTTCTTAAAACCATAGGCAGTTTTCACAGGAAACCTGGACTGTACAGCCGTTGGAGCTTCCCCCCAAGTTGATAGGATTTAGATCCTTTTTCCTTTCAGCAGTCCCCTCTAGGCATGGGGGTCACCCCAGTGGTGGCCTTGCGATCTTGGTAGGCCCTGGGCTTCAGGTCCCTGTGATAGAGGTAATTAAACTTCCCACTTATGGGTGGTGTTGTGGGAAACCAGGCCCGGTCACTTCTGTTCCTAACAATATATGTTACGCCTCTTAATTCCAGATATTATGATCCACGGTCTTGGTCCATCTTGACTGAATCGCTATGGGAGGTTAGGGATAAGTTCCCTGGAAGCCTGCTGATTGTTGCAGACGATTTCAATGCTAGATTAGGTAGGGACTAGGAGGTTTTGTCCCCCTATTGTGAATTTTCTGAACATTCCTTACCTTTTCTCTTAAATTCAAGGCACTCTAAGGATGAGATGGTAAACTCTTCAGGTATCGAGCTTGCAACCCTGGCTCTTCAGTGCAATTTATTTATTCTTAATGGGGCTTGCTTTAGGGATTTGCTGGGGGAGTTTACTTATTTGGAACATAATGGAGCTAGTGTGGTGGACTATTGTTTAGTCTCACCCAATGCCCTGGAATTTGTGGGTGACTTTTGTATAGGACAGCACTTATGTAGCAATCATCATTTTCCCCTCCTTTTGACCCTTGATTTGCTTCCAGTGACTTTGTCCTGTCAGTTAGTGGGTGTGCCAGTTAGTTCTGGCTTAAGTAGGCACACATCAGTCCCTTGGTCCAAGATTCCCACTTTACCCCTTTTAGAGAGACTCGGGATGGAAGATCTGAAGCTTGAAGCAATAAACCTATGGCCCGCTCCCTCGACGATAAAAGCTCTACAGCGCTTTTTAGGGAGCGTAAACTATTATCGTCAATATATCCCTTACTATGCAGATAAAACGAAGCCCCTTACCCTGTTATTGAAAAAGGGGGTT
>QEPC01005540.1:343063-375459 GCA_003113815.1 Sphenodon punctatus | reverse complement strand
GGGTGAGATCCAGGTTTCTGTAAGAGCAAGGAGTTGAAAGGGGCGAGAGAGGAAGAGATCATGGATGAAGGGGGCTTTAGTCACGGAAGAGCGGCAGTTCCAGAGGGAGCAGGAGAAAGGCAATTGGTGTTGGGGAAGGCATGGGATGCGGATGAGATTGGGGGATGTGGAGCGGCCAGGTTTGCAGGGTATGGGTCGCGCACTGGCCTCATATTGGCCACAGTGGTCTGTGGAGTGCCTGGGTGTGATGGGGTACCCTCCAGTACCCCGGGGGCATAATTTGGGTAGGTCCATTACAGCCCGATCTGGGTAGCTATGGATTAATCCGAATCTGGAATGCCCATCCCTAATGCAGTACTTTGGAATCAAACCCAGGAGTTTCTATATTTTTTGGATCAATAGAACACTGTCAGCCCTCATTATTGCTCATGGACCACTGTACCCTACTTTTCATGGCCAGGCATTTTGTAATTTATATTTATATTTATTTATATTAAAATTTATATGTCGCCCCCTCCTGCCGCAGGCATCTCAGGGCAGCTAAAAACAAGTTACAAACATATTAAAATACATAACAGTAAAAGTACAATTAAAACAACCTAAAAACCCAAACAACCCATACTCACCCAACTCACCCACCCCATCTCCCTCGGTAAAGGCCCAGTGGAACAGTCAGGTCTTACACTGTCTGGAAAGAAGGGAGGTCGGTGGTAATCCTCTCTATGGGGTGGAGGAAGAGGAATGGCCATAATGTAGAGTGCCATCTCTGTCCCCCTCCATCCTTTGCTTCCTACACACACACAGCTTGGCACTGATGGGGCTCAAAGTCTAGTCTGCTGAACCTATATCCAGTTCTGTTGAGAAGTTACTGATCCCTCACACCAAAGTTGGAGAGCCACTTGACTCTCCTATTGTGCCCATTTTCTGGAGGAAAAAAACAAACAAACCACTTTTAGTGCTTAAGTTCTGTTTGTTGAGATACAAACATTGAGATACAAACAATCAAGGCAGCATGTAGCTTCAGGTAGTTTTGGAGTGTTGCTATTTTTCTAAAATTTGAACTGTTCATTTCCCCAATCTGAAGCTAGTTTGTTTTTAAACTACTCTACAGGATTAACTAAGTGGCTGTATGAATACACTCGACTTCCATTCACTATTCCATATGGAGGATTCCCAGTCAAATTGCGCTCATATATTGGCGAGCCCATTCCATATGACCCAAATATAACTTCTGTAGAGCTAGCAGAGAAGGTAAGTTTGTTCTTTTTAGGGCAATAATAAGGAATTACTATACTTGTATAAAGATCATCAGTAGGATTGCAAGGTGTCACTCTTTTTGCAGGAATTTCCATTTTGTGGGGGCTGGAAAGCATCCTGTCTCTAGCACAGCCAAGATGCTGGAAACTCCACCCTCACCCAGATCACTCTGACTGCTGCAGCTCCATTTGTGCTTGATTCTTTTGCCTGCTTCCCTGCAGTACAAGCCAGCCAGGTCTAGGGCACAGCAGAGAGAAGGAAGGGATCCTGCCCTTTCCTTTATCAAATCAAACCAGCAAATGGCAGTGAGCCTGGGGCTTTGGCGGGGAAAGCCCTCCTACCCCTCATCTCTGGGTTCAGCAGTGGTGCCCCAGCTGGAGCTCGGCAGCTGGAGCAATTCCCCAGTGCTCAGCAGCGGAATGGCAGCAGCAAACACAGAAAATCAGTCCCAGGGAGAGAAAGCTTTGTGTGGGGCAGCAGTCTGGATTTGGAGGATTTAAAAGCAGTAAGGTTTCCAGGTTTCCATGAGGTTTCCAGATAGACATACGAAAAAGGGGCACAGCAGTGCTCTAGAATGGGGGCTGGTATGTGGAAGTCCCACTCCTAAATGTCCTATACAGGACTGGGATCCAGACACCCCAAGATCAGGGAGCACACCAGCCCCGTGCCCATCCTGCACATGGAGTTGTCAGATCTTATAGTTTTGTCAGAAGTGTCAGGATTTTAGGGGTTTCTTAAACTTAATAATTGGGGGAGTTGTGATGAAATCCCTCATTTTATTTCCCTTATGGTTGTGAAGAAAGCCTTGAACACAGGCAAAAACTTGAGGACCCAATATATTTAATTTATTTTAACCTGGGTTTTTTATTACCATAGGAAGCTGAATTGTTTTGAGGGAATAGGGAGAGACTTGTATGAAATATAAGAGGAGAGGGACCATGATTTATTTTTTATCACCTCAAAATCCAGTATTGTATCCTATATTCAGTATTCTAGGGGACACACTTTTGTCCCCAAGAATACTGACTATTCTTCCATATTCTTGGGGAATATTGTGTCACTTTTGTGTCTCTGACTTTTTGATCAAGTGCAGAGTTAACTATGGAGCATTGGGTTTACACCATGGGTGGGCCACTTTGAAAATTAGTAGAGGATCTGAGGGCCACTTAGAAGTTGGGCAAGGGGTGCACTCGGGAAGAAGGGGGGCCAGATCATGGATCTGTGCCCTGCCCTTGTGTGCCTTGTTTTCATTTCTACTCCTTTAGCCTGAGCTCAGTCTTTCAGTGCTTGGGGGGTAGGAATTGGGGCCAGGAACTGGATCCAGGCATCACATATGGTCCCACAGGCTGAGGTTCCCCCACCTCTGGTTTACACAGCCTATTGCAACAGGGGAACAAGGCACTTTACTTTGATTGGACAAAGTGCCCCATTGCTAGACTGCCTGGCATCTGGACATGGTCTGAATGGATTTTGTTCTGGCCTCATTAGAGAGATTTGGGTTTTTGAAAAAGCTAAGTCTCTTAGGCCCTTGCCTTCCATACTTAGATGAATTTTGGAGGGAAACAAAGATGGTTCTTCTACAGCTATGTGTCTGTGAGAGCTCTGGTGTGCTGGAAGTGCTTGTGCCTCCACTCTGGAAATGATAGTAATGATGCCTCTGATGCTGGAGGGATTTTTTAGTTAGGGAAGTTCCTGGCAGGTCAGGATTCTATTAATGCATCCGCCCCTCCCCCCCCCCATTGTCTCATGGAGCCTGCACAGAATAACATTTAATGGGGAGATATCCCTTTTTGCTTGGGCCCTTGTTAGAAGCTGGCTCTAAAATGAGCGAATGGATGCAGTTAAAAGGCACACAGGGTGAAGCAAGAAGCCAGCGCTAGCAATAGTGGGGAATAGATAAGGCCTTTTACAATAGTCTTATCATAGAAGAAATGGAAAATTAGTTGTTAACAGCAGGGATCATGCCTCTTATGACACCAGTGTGTTACTAGTAGTGAGAAATCCCCACTTGGTACCTGCAGTTAGGGAGCATGTCCAGGCAGGGATTACTTCTTGAACACCGGTTCTGTGTGTGAATTCAGCACTGCTGATGCTGCTCCAATCGCAGATGTGTGTTAGGGTTCACACAGAGTACAGGTATGTACAAATGTGCTCTACTACAGAGTAGCTATAGCACTAGATCATTTAAGATGTGGATAGTACTTCATGGTAGTTTCCCCTTGCTATGCCATGAGGTAGTGGGGAGAGCAACTATGTCTGACCACTATGTAGACAAAAATTCCACTAATTCACTCTCCTTCGGTCATTTCGCAGTCCTCTGAGGATCACCTCTTGCTTTCATGCTCTGAGGGGATGAAGTGCAGAATAGCCTATACCATAACACGTACGTGTGTGTTTGTGTATCTGCATGTGTGTGAGAGAGTACTCTGTGTGCGTGTGTGAGAGAAATGGGGAGGGGGGGGACCTGGTACAGATTGTGCCTAGGGGCCCCCACTACCTCCCATCCCCACCTATGACCAACACGTAATGACTGGCCAAGACAATTTCTGAAGACACTAGTACTTTATTCACACTGATGCAGGAACAATGAAAGGGTTTTTGCCGCCCTGAGGCCCCAGCTCCTCTTTCCTGCCCCCAGTGCAGCTGCGGAGCTTAGCAACATTGGCAGTGGCTGCAGTTTTTGCCACCCCCTTCAACATGCTACCCTAGGCGGCTGCTTGTGCTGCCAGCTGTACACAGATGCTATGTGCAATCCTCTCAGTCACTCAGATTATGCCTAGCTTTGCTTCAGAGTTTTTCTTTTTAAGAGTATGTTTTAACAAAGGTTTCTGTCTTGGATAACTACTTCATAGAACCAATCACCATATAATTATACAAGCCAGAAGTTTTCATTTATACATCCCTAAAGCCTTGAACTCGTATTCTTGGAGGGGGGGGGGGGAATTGCTCCCTTGAACTTTTTCCTCCCACCCCCTCCGCACAGTACTCACCAATTTAAGATTCACTAGGGGGCTGAAGCAGGATGTCTAGCTCAGCCAGCCTTGAGTTAGTTCCTGGTTCTGGGCCTGAACACGCTCTTCCTGGAACTGTGAGCTACTCTGTGTTTCAGTGACCGCTTTGCAGGGTGGGTGGTTTTCATGCCTGATGACTTCATGTTTAACCGGGGCTTGACTTTTAGCATTTTGCTCTTTTTATCCCTCCTGTTTCTGGGCTCCATACAGGAGCTTATTTGTCTGAGTTGAGCTCTCCCTGTTTTTCTCTAGAGTTGCCTCTGTTCTCTCCCTTTAGGACTTTGTCTGGGGGGTCTGTCCCTCTCCCCTTGCTCCTTCAATGGAAAGGGAGATTTAGCCATTTTGACACAATTCTGAGATGGGAACCATTTTGGAAACAAGAAATAGAATGATATAACCTCTAACCCAGAAGTCCCTCTGTTGCTTAAACACCTCAGGTGAACTCACACGTAACTCTGCTAAGCTGTATAACCAGCCCCAGATGGTCCCTGGATTACTGTTGCATGTGAGTGAGGCACTCCGATTTTCACCCCACTTTAAACTCTGATGTGATGTTTACATCTCATTTATTTGTCAGATCTGAATTTAAAGCGGGGCTGGAACTCAGAGGAGAAAGATGAGGCCTCTGTGCCTGGCATTTCCAGCATTGCAGCACTGCCCTATGAGTGGCCAGGGGTGTGTGGACTACCAGCCCATGGACCGCCTGGGGCAGTTCAGTTCTGGTGAGAAAGTGCAGTTGGGGGGCTTTGGGTGAGAGCAGAGTGGGGGCAGGGTCTGAATTATACAGGGAAATTAATATATAAACATATGTATTGCTATATCATGTAGCATGTGCACGTAAAACACCAGTGTTCTCAAAGTTAGGGTTAATTTACACAGCACTCTTCTAGAGGACCCACATTTCTGAGTGTAGTGTGAAATCTTTAACATTTCCTAGCCGCCTTAATAATCCCTTGTTTTCTGCTACTCAGTGGAAAGGTTGCTGGCACTATATAAATGCTCAATAATAATATTAGTACAAACAATGTACCTGACACTTTACAATCGTTAACTGGGTCTCTGCCCCAGCTGGCTCACAAAATCTATTATGGACAAGAGAGGGGAGATGGAGGGGAACAGGAGGAGAGACATGAATACATTTGTGAAGTTGCAGGTGCACAGGCTTAGCTTAGTTACAGGGGAGATGGAGAAGGTGACCCTGAGTAAATGAGGGAACAGACATAAGGGGATGAGGAGCTAGGGAAAGGCTGACAGAAGAGGAAGGTTTTTGGGAGGGCTGGGAAGGAGCAAAACAAATGTATTCATGTTGGGAGTTCTCAGCATGGGCCGCAACAAGGAGAAGGGGGGATCTGACTCTCAAGCAGCAACTGTTTGTAAGGACAACTGTTCAGCGTTATGCATGTTCCTAGTGCTGTACAAATGAATAGTACTTTGCAGCATTGGAAAGAAGAAATCCTAGATTATGTGGATTGCTGTGTGCTTGCTGTTGCAATAGAGAAAGAGTTGTAAGTGTTAATTTCTTCCCTTCCATCCCCCCACCCCCCTTTACAGGCAAAAACTGCACTCCAGTCTCTAATACAAAACCACCAAAAACTACCAGGAAGCACATGTAACGCTTTAATGGAAAGATTCAACGAACGCCAGAAAAAAGACTAGAATACATTTATTTCCATTACATCAGTGATATTGTTACTCATAAAATATTAAAAGATGGATGTTAGCCTGGTGCTTTTAAAATTAATATTAAAGAGGATTGTTTGGCAGAAAATGTTTGCTAAAGACATTCCCAACTTGGTATTTCTCTGTTCATGTTCTTTGTAAAACGTAATAACTTTCCGCCCCCCCTCTTTCTGGTGCATATTTGGGCACAGCCTTGCATTTTATAGAAACAAGATTCCTGTTTATTTCAATGAGAGTTATGCCTGATTTGGGAAACTATAGGGAGTTGCCTCTTAAACTTGAAAATAATCTGCCAGATTGTTTTGTGGTCAAAATACTCCGCTATTTGTAAAGGAGGACGTAGGTCATATTGCCTTAACACAAGACTTTTCAGGATCTTTAAATTGCAGTATATAATTTTAAATTTTAAAACTTGCATACAACTCCTAACACGATATTCTCAGATTTTCAGGACTTAAAGCAATCAAAACATCCCTACATAATATTTTTGTTTTACATTAACAGTGAAGTCCTCGTTAATCAAAGGCAATGGGAATTTTGCCATTGTTTTAAATAGGTTCAGGTTTGCCACTTGCAAGCTTGGCTTTGAATGTGAAATTCAGCTATGCAAACCCGATTTGTCATACAATTATGCAATGTTTACTCATGTAGAACTAATGGATCCTTATTCCAGTGGCTGTAAATTGAAGCAGTGACTCAGATTGGAAGCACAGTAATTATAAAATCTGTAGATAAGGACTGAGAATTGTGTGTCTGTTCATAGCAGCCCTTAGTTGGGAAATGGCAAGGAACTACAGAGAATGTTTTTGTTAGTCTTTTTAGAGGTTTCTTTTTTTTGTATTTAGATTTTAAAATGGTAAAGAGATTTTACCTGTGCAGTTTTTTTAAGTTGGCAGGCAGAGCTCACACAGTGGCTTTGCTAAATCATTTAAACAAGAAACTTTGGTGCAAGAAAGATGAAAGGGACAGAAGATGCCCTTTAAGTCTGCCTGTCTTGTTGCTAAAATGGTACATTTACCCTTTTGTGTCTCTTCACAAGGAGACGCACCTCATCCAGATCAGCCTCAAGGGCAAGTTTTCCCCCTTCCTCGAAACAGTCTGCCCTTGGCCAAAATCCTTTTGTCCTGCAAATAAAGCAACCAAGGTGACAGTTAGTCCATTAAAGAGCTGTTTTTGTCAGACACTCCCCCCTCCCCAACTCTTATCTGAAGTTCTGAGCTGCTGGAAGTTCTTTGGGAATCAAAAGTTGCAGAAGGGGTTGGGGGAGCAGGAATATGGACATTGATGTCCCCACATATTCTAAAATCTAGGGGAGGATACATCTCCACCTTTCTCCCTTATAATTATACCTATAGTATTTTTGAAATACTTCTAAAATTTCAATAGCAAAACCACTATGCCACCAATAAAATTCTGTACACCAGAGACTCAGTTGACAAAATTTCTACGAGGTCTAGCGATACATGTTCATGATGTAATAGAGAAAGTGTGGTTGCCATTTTGGTCCCAAATGTAAGAGATGGAGAAAAAGTAGTTTAAATGATATCTTTTATTGGACCAACTGCGTTGGTGAGAATGTGCAAGCTTTTTGGCCACACAGGGCCCTTTCTCAGGCAGGTAGTGTAGTCAGTCAGAAATATATAAACTGAGCAAATGTAAGACAGGTAGATATGAGGAGGCCCAGAAGGACATGTGGGAGTGGATAAGACAAGGTAACTGATGGAGGGGAGGGTTAGAGAGATTGAGAGATTTAAAAGCAGAGCTATGTAATATATATATTGGTGTAGGAGACAGAAACCATAGGTAGTGGTAAACCTATAGAGAGAATAAGGCTAAAGCAAACGTATGTGTACGGGCTACAGTAGGAAACAGCTTATCAGTTGAGAATACACATATAAAAGGAATTGGGTTATGTTATTGTAGTTTAACAGTTAATGTAGTTTGCAGAAATAATTCCATTCTGTCTCACTGTGCAATGTAGTGAATTATTTGGTTCCAAACTGCATCTCAATGAACGCTTTAACACATTTGCATGCACTGTTCAACAAATAACTCCTGCCATAACACTGGGTAATTTCAGACATGACGGGCCTGGAGGCCTGCCATACTGAACCCTGGACCGAGATCTGTCTTGGATCCACTGCGCCCGCCCGTCTCCCCGAGGGCGTGTGGGGTGGGGGCTGTGTGGCCGCATGTCGCGCTGCGCAGCCCCGCCCTCTCCCCAATCCCCATGAGCGATCAGGCCGGCACGACTAAAGGACAGATGGCGGGGGACTGCGCATGTGCGAGTAGAAGCAGGACGCGCACTGCAGAGCTCCGTCTCCACCCTCGCAAACATCAAAAGGCACGCCGTGAAAAGAAGCACCGAAATTTTAAAAAATAGTAAAATGAGCTGCAAGGGGAAAAATAACAAGCAGCTGCTGACCAGAAGCTCTTTAGAGCAATTTGTCAGACCCACGGGAGCGGAGAGAGCAGAGGAGGCCATGGGGAAGATGGCGGACAAGATGGCGGCCCGCAAAATGAATGAGCAAATGGCAGAAGCGGATAAAGAAGAGCCCATACAGTAAATGATCTCTCTGCTAGCAGAATTTAAAGATGAAGTAAAAAAAGAATTGAACACAGCACATAAGGCAAGACTGGTAAGCCAGATAAATAAATTGCAAAGTTTGGTAGATAAAGGAAATAATAAATTAGAAGAGCTGGCAGGGAGAATAACAGCTGCAGAGGATAGAATTGCTGGGGTGGAAGAACAGTTGATGGGAGCAGAAGAGCAAAGAAAAACTTGCAAAGAACACTCTGCGCTGTATGAATAAAATAGAGGACTTAGAAAACTGTTCAAGAAGAAATAATCTAAGGATTTTTGGAGTGGCTGAAGGAGCAGCTCAATTAGTGATCTAGTAACACAAATAATAAAGGAAATCCTCCCTGAAGCCCCTCATTTACACGAACTACAGATCGAAAGAGCACACAGAGCGTTGAGGGCGAAGCCCAAAGGAGGAGAGCCACCAAGGCCCATTATAATAAACCTACTGCGGTTCACACAAAAAGAGGAGTTACTGGCATGTGTCAGGAAAATCCCGCAACTACAATACGAAGGAAAGAACATCAGGATCACGCCGGATTATGCCCCAGAAACAATGGAAAAAAGAAGAAGCTGGGGCAAGTACTTTGGGACACTGCGAGAAATGAAAGTAGAACCCCATCTTCTTTTTCCTGCTAAAATGGCCATCAGGTGGAATGGGCGCAGAAAAATATTCACAAATAAGGAAGAGCTGGAATGCTTTGTCTTAAAGCACAAAGCAGAGACTGATTGAAAGAATGAAGAAGGATGAACATCGCAGTTGACAGACAATGAGGCGCATGAACCCTGAGTTACAAAATCAACGTGCCTTAAGGTTTTTTGTTTAAATGGTGTGGGCTCCATGTGGGCACACACTAAAAATAAAAATGTAAAAGTAGATAAGTTTGCGGGGCAGGCGGAAGGGGATTGTTTTTGCACTGAAAGCTGAAGTGGGAAACAGTATCTGCAGTTGAGTTCCCCATAGTAAGAAGGAGAGGGGCAAGGAGGGAAAATACGGTAAAGGTGAGACCACCGAAGTTGGGGATGAAGGTGGAAGGGAGGGGGGGTACAATAAGGGAGGGAGCTATCGCATGTGGAAAAGGAAAATCTATGTGCCAAGGATAAACAAGGAAAATAGAAACAAGGTAAAATTAAAACAATGGGAGGAGTAAGCTGTCTGACATTAAACGTGCAAGGTTTAAACGCACCAGTAAAGAGAAAAAGAGTTTAAATTTTTTTGTATATACAGAAGATTGACTTATTTGGATTGCAGGAAACACATTTGTTGCCTATAGACGTACACAGATTCCAATGTAAAAATTACCCCCCTATATACACCTCATGTGCAAAGAAAAACAAGAGAGGGGTTATGATTGGGTTTACAGAAACGTGGGTTGACAGTGATATCCTCATATAAGGATGAAGAGGGTAGATTTTTAATGCTTAATGGAGTTTTACAGGGGGAACCAGTCTCAGTGATTTCCATGTATGCACCAAACATGCAAATGAAAAAGTTCATAAAACAATATTTGAATCTGATCCAAGAAAAGTCGACAGGAATGATAATTATATTAGGAGACTTAAACACACACCTAGAAGAAATAGATCATTCCGGGAATAAAAGTATGGAAGTATGGCAGCGCCAAATACAGCAAGAGTGCAAACAGTATCATTTACAAGATATATGGAGAGTGTTGAATCCTAAGAACAGGGAGTATACATATTACTCTGCAAGGCATAATATTCATACCAGGATCGACTATATACTAGGGGATAGGGTAACATTACAAAAGACCACAAAATGTCAGATCCAGCCAGTGGTTCTGTCAGACCATTATGCAGTAATAGCCTCATTTCAGATAACAGGACAGCAGACAACGTAAACGGGTTAGATGGATATTTGACAAGTCCACACTTAAACTTCAAGAGGACAAAAAGGATATGGTAGAGCAAATTGAATGTTACAAGAAAATATAAATTCATTGGGAACAGTATGGGAAGCAGGAAAGGCGGTTTGGAGAGGTAAGTTGATTGCCCTAAAGATAAGTAAAATAAATTAAAAAAAAGAAGAGCTGAAAAAACTGTATGAGAAACTACAAGGGGTGGAAGCACAAAATAGGATAAACCCACAGGGAAGGTATAGTAAGGAATTATTAAAACTAAAGATTGATGTAATTGAAACAGACAGAACAGTACAACACTTAAAGAAAATTAAATGCTTTTACTTCGAAAATAACTATAGGGCAGGAAGAGTATTGGCAAAAATGGCAAAAAATCCAAGGAAGCGGACAATCATAAGTTCAGTCCAAAAACAGGATGGCACAGTGACAAGGGTAGAAAGGGAAATCAGAGAGATATTTGTACAGTTCTACCAACATTTATATTCAGCACAGGAACAAGATGCTGAAAAAAGAGAGAAATTCATAGAATCAGTGAAGTTACCACTACTTAATACAGATCAAATTAAATTACTGAATAGGGCAATAACAATTGAGGAAATAGAAACTGTCATAAAAACCCTCCCTAACAATAAAGCAGCCAGCCCAGATGGTTACCTGGCTGAATTTTATAAAAATTTTACAAGCCAGCTCACTCCCAATTTTGGAGCAGGTGTATAACACCATTCTAAAATCAGGGAATTACTCCTAAAGACTTTGGTCAAGCACACATATCGCTAATTCTCAAACCAGGCAGAAACCCAGAACAACCAGCTAGTTACAGACCAATATCACTTTTGAATGTTGATTATAAGATATTCACTGGGATCCTGGCCAAGAGGCTGAAAGATGTGATTCAGAACTTAATTCATGTAGATCAGGTAGGATTTATCCCAAAGAGGCATGGATCAGACAATATTAGAAGGGCAGTAAACCTGATACATAGAATAATAGAGCATAACACTGAAGCAATAATACTTTCAGCAGACACGGAGAAGACTTTTGATAGAGTATCGATACCATTCATGCTACAGACTCTAAAAAGGATGGGAATGACAGAGGATATCCTAAGAGGCATTCAGGCTCTATACAAAACACCAGAATCGCAATTGATTATAAATGGAGAGCTCTCAGAAACATTTAAGATTGGTAGAGGAACTAGACAGGGGTGCCCATTGTCGCCTTTACTATTTAATATCGTGTTAAAGGTGCTTGCATGTGCCCTCAGACAAGACTCGAAGATAGCGGGCATTAGAATTAAGGGGATTGAACATAAGATCACACTTTATGCAGATGACGCGCTCCTATTTGTGGCGGAACTGGAGCTGTCCCTTCCACCATTGCTAGAGTTAATTGTGGACTTTGGCGAGGTGTCAGGGTATAAGATTAATCTTGAAAAATCATGGCAATGATATATACATCAGATCAACAGAGACAGGCGGCCCTGGTAGGGATGGTTCCTTTTCTAACCACACAGAAAGGTTTCAAATATTTGGGAATAAGTTTAACAAAGTATCCAAGCAATCTTTACAAGGAAAACTTCCCTGAAATACTTGCACAGATACAACAAGCAGCACAGACCTGGAAAGGCCTGGCCTGCTCGTGGATAGGTAAGAAGTAACCTATTTAAAATGATATCTTTGCCAAAAATATTGTATAAAATAATGTCGCTGCCAATAACTCTTCCTGAAAGTTTTTTTACACAAATGGAAAGAATATGTCAGAAATTAATTTGGAAGGATCAAAGAGCAAGGATTGCTAAAGAAACATTATACTGCCCAAAACAAAAAGCGGGACTTGGTATGCTCTCATCCATAAATAAATGGTATTTCAATTCAAAACAGGAAAATTGGGTGGAAATAGAAAAAGGAAACCTAGGGATCAGCTCATTTGCTGATTATCTGGTGCATGTGGGCAAAATCGATTTTAAAAAAAATGGGATAAACACCCATTTGCTGGAGGGGCCCTATGAGCCTGGAAACAGATACACACACAAAAAATGAAAATTAAGCCAATAGCCTCACCATATTCAACAATAGATAGGGTAGAATTGAAGGAAAAAAATGTGGCAGAGCAGCTGAGAAAACAATTACAAATACATGGGATCACACGGACGGAGCAACTGTTTACCCCAATAGGGTTCAGAAATATAGAATATCTGGAAAATCTACTAAAAGGAAAGGTAGACTTCCTACAACACGCACAGCTGAAAAGCTATTTTACACAGAGAAACACAATATTAGATTACCAAAGAAAACCGAATAGGGTGGAAAAGATACTTTTTGATCATGAAATTAATAAAGGAAGTCTCAGTAAAGTATATAGGGTACTACAAGAAATAGAGGATAAAGAAACAGAGCTAATTTGGAGGAAGTGGGAAAAGGACCTTCAAATCAAATTAGACAAAGCAGCCAAAGTACAAGCCACTCAATATATTTTTAAGAAATTCATATCACTAGACACGCAAGACACTATCTTAAAGATTTTCTATAGATATTATATCACTCTGGATAGAGAAAAACACTGGAAAAGGGAGAGTAGGGGGGAGTGCTGGAGGGGATGTGAACAGCAAGGAAATCTGCTTCATCACTGCTGGTCCTGCCCAAAGATTCTTGAGTTTTGGAGTAGCGTTTGGAAGTATCTGCATGATGCAACAGGGGTAATCATACCCTTTGCTCCAGAGGTAGCTATCTTGGGGCACACTTTAAATAAACTCTCAGTGGACAATCAATGGACTTTGGTAAGAGAATGCATAGTGGCAGGCTTTTATGCAACAGCTAAGAACTGGAAGGGAGAAACTAAGCCTCTAAAGTAGGACTGGGAGGAAAGAATGTGGAAAAATGTAACTATGGAAAAGATTCTGGCAGAGGTAAATGGTAAGGAGGAGGAATTCAGGAGTAAATGGTCAGCATTGTATACTATTTTAAAGGAAGAGCGTGACTTGCGAAAGTGTACAGCAGCTAGAACTTTGAAAAAGAAATTAACACTTATCAAAGACAGCAGAGTACTCATATTAAGACAGAGCACTGGACACAGAAGATAATATGTAAACAGGTTAAGAAATGCGATAGGGGAGCGGGTGCGTAGGGAGGGAGGGGAGTTATAGGAAATAAATGTAACTACAATATTGTGAAATTTGTATTGCATCTTTATTTTTGTTGGATATATATTAAGAAAACTCAATAAAAATTAAAAATAAATAAAAGACGGATGGCCTGATCACGGACTGGGATCCGTCTTGGTCAATGCGGCCACTGCGCCCGATCCCGTACTGTAGTCATGGCCACGATCCGGGAAGGGCCAAGGTAAGAGATGTTACATTTGGCCCATCCTGGATCGTGGCCAATCTAACCATGGTTCTGGAGCTTGGGCCAGCCGGAGGTCCAGAACTGTGGTTACTTTTGATCCCCGCCAGAAATTCACCATAGTGAACATTTGGCGGGGATCAAACAGACGTTACCACAATCGCTGCCACCACAGGGAATTCACCGTGGTGAGCAACAATTTCGTATGGTCTTAGATTACCCACTGTCTAATATTTTGTGTGGAGCTCCAAAAATGGTACGTTGCAAAGTATTTGTGGAGACAGGGTCTTAATTTTTAACCAATAAGGGCTTGAACCAGCACCCAATGAAGGGTTAGCTCTTCCCATGTAAGCAGGAGGGTGTGCGGGGTAGAAAAATAATGAAATAAATAAATACATAATTGTTGGCTTCAAACAGCATTTGATCAGGAGCCAAATATTTCCATTGAAAAACACTTAAACTATTTTAGTGTGTAAACACTCTTACTTTCCACTCTCAAGTCTCTAGGTTTGTGGTTTGTTTCAGAGTTTTTATTAGGGCACTGTATTAGCTATATTTAACTTTGCTGGCAGTCAGCTTAATATTTATGCTGTTTTACGATTCTTCTCAGACTCAACAATGAAACATCTGTTTCACTTTTGTAAATTTTGAGTTGGTTTCCATTTTTGTTTTTTATGCAACACTGGTGGCAAAGAGGATGGAGTAATGTGTTTTTAAAATGTACATTGCATGTATTGTGGGAGCAATTGTATTTCTAGACTTTGCAAAAACTTATTCTCTAAATTTGGGATAAAATTCAATCTGGCAGTGTTTTTGTAAAGAGTACTGGGCAGGATCAAAAACCAAGTGCCATTTTTTGTTATAAAATTGAATAGTCTATATTGATATTTATGAAATGTAGGAAGAATCCCTACAAATAAATAACTGCACTTGGATCTTCTCCTTTTGTAATGGATTTACTGTCTGTGGATTTGTTCTGAACTAATTTTAGTTACTATACCTAATAGCATAATTGTACATTTGAACCAGCAAAGTATAATGAAATTCTTCCTTATCTCACGAAAGAATGAGCAGAGTTCTATTTCCCACTGACAGGGAAAGGCAAAATGAAACTAAGCAGTTGAGCATGGGAACTAGAGACAATAACTAGCAGTCTCATTTCTGTGGGGTCCTGCCTATCTTAAAATGTGCTTTCTTGAAGCTGTCCCCTGCTGAGGTTTTGTTTTGGGTTGTTGCAATGTCTTGATAAATCCCAAACTATGCTTTTGATCACCACAAATGAGACACACCCATGTCTTTCACATTGTCCTTGAAACACCAGGTTAGTATGCTGTCTGACCTAAAACTTCATTTCTGCGTAATATGCCAGACTATAGAATTCCACCCCACCCTGACTTGCACGCACTTCCATTTGCATGCGGGTTCACTGGGGAGAAAAAAGAACTGAAGTTGCAATGTCTATAAATCCCAAACTAAGCTTCAAGTCACCACATATGACGCGCACCTGCACGTTTGCCACACAGTCCTTGAAACACAAAGATAGAGTACTATCTGACCAGAAGCTTCGTTTCCGCGTCATACACCAGAAAGTACAATCTCTCCAGAACCCTTTCATTTCCACTGGGTTCACTGCAGAGAATAAGGAACAAATGTTTAAATACCTAGAAATCATGAGCTTCAATAAAGTTTCAGTATCTAGAAATCATAATTAGTGAAAATATGCATTTACAGTGAAAAATATTTTGGATTATGTTGAGGATTTGCATAAAAACAGATTTTAAATAATAAAGCATGAATTAGGAATAAGGAACTGGAATCTAAGAACCTACTTCAGCCTCCTACCTGGCATTCACTATGTTTTCCGCATTGGCAACCATGGGGAAAACACCAACAACCCAAAACAAAACCTCAGCAGGGGACAGCTTCAAGAAAGCACATTTTAAGATAGGCAGGACCCCACAGAAATGAGACTGCTAGTTATTGTCTCTAGTTCCCATGCTCAACTGCTTAGTTTCATTTTGCCTTTCCCTGTCAGTGGGAAATAGAACTCTGCTCATTCTTTCGTGAGATAAGGAAGAATTTCATTATACTTTGCTGGTTCAAATGTACAATTATGCTATTAGGTATAGTAACTAAAATTAGTTCAGAACAAATCCACAGACAGTAAATCCATTACAAAAGGAGAAGATCCAAGTGCAGTTATTTAACAGCAGTCCGTGCCTGATTTGGGGCTGATTCAGGTGGCCTCACAGAAAACTCTGCAGAAAACTGGGTTAGAACTGTGCTTGCCTTGCCTCCTCTCCCTGCATTAAGGTTTCAGTCTAAAACGTGTGTTCAAAGACCTACATAATGCAAGACACACAATGGAACGTGCGCCCATGCACAACTGCACAGTTTATATAGTGAAATATCACAATATCCAGTAGACAGTGCCTTTGTCAAAGCAAGGCAAATGGTGAATTCTTTCAAGTTGGATTTCTCTGTATGAAACACAAAACTCATCGGGACAATTTCAAGAAAACACATTTTAAGATATATAAAACCTCACAGAAATGAGACTACTAGTTATTATCTGTAGTCACCATGCTCAACTGCTTAGCTCTCATTTTTACCTCCAGTGGGGTAAAAGCTGAAATAACTAAACAAACTTCAGTTCCTTATTGTCTGTGGTCAGCCCATTAGAGGTGAATGGGAGTCTGGGGGTGGGGTTGTACCATCTGTCATATTCCACAGAAACAGTCAGACAGTGCATAATCCTGGTGTTTCAAGGGCAGTGTGGTAAACCTGGGGATGTGTAATTTGGAGTGACCCAAAGCTTAGTTTGGAATTTATCAGTGTTGAAACTTTTATTTATTTTATTTTACAATTTTTTACCCTCCCCCATCCTGCCTCAAGCAGCTTGGGGTGGCTAACATTAAGAATTTACACATAAATATAAAGCATCACAAAAACATCATAACAATTAAAACACCATAAGTATTAGTAGAGCAAAAGCATCCCACTTGTCTAACCCTACCCCCCACCCACTACTTGTCTCCCTCACCAAAAGCTCAGTGGAACAGCCAGGTCTTACATTGTCGTCAGAAGGAGGGAAGGTCTGGGGATAGACTAATCTTGACCCAAAGGGAGTTCCACAGCCTTGGAGTGGCCATCGAGAACTCCTTCCCAATTGTGGTCACCCGCAACACCCAGAGGACCTTGTGGAGGGCGCCCCTGGCCAACCCGCAGGGGCCATCGAGAACTCCTTCCCAATTGTGGTCACCCGCAACACCCAGAGGACCTTGTGGAAGGCGCCCCTGGCCAACCCGCAGGGGCCAATCCAGGACCTGGGGAGTGAGGCGATCCTGCAGGTAAGATGGGCCCAGACTGTTAAGGGCTTTATAGACTAAAACCAACACCTTGAATTGAGCCTGGAAGATTATAGGCAGTCAGTGTAATGAACGGAGCACTGGTGTTGGGTGTGGTCAGTGGCCCATCCTGGTGAGGAGACGAGCCGCCACGTTCCGCACCAGCTGCAGTCTCTGAACTGTCACCAGAGGTAGCCCCACATAGAGTGCGTTGCAGTAGTCCACTCTTGAGGTGATGAAGACATGGATGATGGTGGCCAGGTCAGAGTCCAAAATATACAGCCGAAGCAGCAGTATCAGATGTAATTGACCGAAGACACTCCTCACCACAGCTGCCACCTGGGCATCCAGACAGAGCTGTGAATAAAGGAGAACCCCCAGCCTCCGAACCTGAGGGGCCAGTGCTGCCTCCATAAGACACTCCGGAATTCTACCTTCCCAAAGGGTGGCATTGACCACCCCAGCCAGCAACAGTCCCAATGTCTCCCGGCTGTCCTTAACTGGCCAGGACGGGCATGGATCTAATTCACAAAACATGGCTCTAACCATCCCAAGAACATCCCCCACATCAGCGGATGACACCAACTGAAATTGATCCTACAAAACCAGACAAGATGGGGCATCCATAGCCTCTGGTTCTCCCACTGCCACAAGTGCAGCATCAAGTTGAGGTGAATGCAAGTGATTTTATTCACAAAACAGTCAATAAACAAGTCACAGCGAGCCCTGGAAACCTCCCCTTCCAGGTGGAGGGAGGCTGGACTGACCAGCCCCCTCACCACCTGGAAGAGCTCAGTCAGACGAGACTTAGCGGATGCTATGAGAGCAGCAAAAGAACCTCTTTGCTGCTTGCACAGCCACAGCGTAGGCCTTCAAACTAACTCTATGCCACAATCTGTCATCTTCAGTCCGCATGCGACACCACCGTCGCTCCAAACACCTCCCCTCCTGCTTCAGCCGCCACAGGTCCTCCATAAACTATGGGGACCTGCGTTGCTGATGCCTGGGAAGCAGAATCCTGAGAGCCGTCTGGTCGATGGCCTCGCTCAACAAGGTGTTCCAAAGAGCTACAAGGCCATCAAGTGAGCAGCCTTCAAGGTCAAGGGATAACTCCACAAGGACGGTCTGGAACCGATCTGGTGGACCATCCGAACGGGTCCAGCACCTTTCTGGGGGCTGATGTGCACCAGGAGACCAGCCCATAGGAGGTAATGATCCGTCCATGACAAGGGCATCAACAACACATCACCCACCAATGGATCCCCCGCCTCAAGGCCAGTGCAAAAAAACAGGTCCAAGGTATGTTCCTCCTCATGAGTCGGGCCACTTCCCACCTGAGACAGACCCATGGTTGCCATGAACTCGTGTTCTGCTCCCCCAAGGCCAGCGTTGGCATGTACGTTGAAGTCCTCCAGGACTAATGCCCTCGGGCTGCAGCACAGGAAGGTACCTGGTATACTAATAGCACCCCCAATCTGTCTCTGGCAAAATCAACCATGAACCAAATCAACTTCAGTTCATTATTCTCCCTGATGAACCCAATGGAAATCAGTGGGAGTTGGTGGGGTTCTGGCATACTGCACAGAAACAAAGCTTTGCGTCAGACAGCGCTCTGTCCCACATTGCCAAGGACTGTGCATCACCACAAATGGCACCACCTCAGGCCCAATTCACTATTCTTGACACACACCAGGATAGCACGTGGTCAGAAGTCAGAAGCTTTGTTTCTGTACAATATGGTGGACTGCACTATCTCCCCAGAGTTCCATTCCCTTTCATTGGGGAGAATAAGGAACTGAAGTTCAAATGTCTAAAAATCCAAAACTAAGTTTCGTATCACTACGAACAACACCCTCCCACATCCACGGCACTGTTCTTGACACACCAGGATAGCACTCAGTCTGACCCGAAGCTTCATTTCTGCACAATATGCCATACTGTCTAATCCCCCCAGACTCCATTTCACTTCCATTGTGTTGATCAAGGAGAAGAAATAACTGAGTATCAAATTATATAAATCCTAAACTAAGCTTCAGGTCACCCTGAATGACACACCCCAACGTCTGCTATGCTGTCCATGACCCACCAGGATAGCAATCTGTCTGACCCAGAGATTTATTTCTGAGCAATAGACTGAAATATACAACCCCACCCCCACCTTTCTTCCATTCACTTCTGTTGGGTTGAAAGGGGAAAATAAGGAACTGGATTTCACTGTTGATAAATCCCAAACTAAGGTTTGGATTACCCTAAATGGCACATCCACAGCAACGTCCTTTGTAACCCAGCATAGTATGCTGCCGGATCTAAATCTTCCGTTTTTTTACAATACACCTGACCGTACAACCACCATAGGCTCCCTTTTAGTTTCTATAGAATTAATTGGAAAGAATAAAGAGTTGAGTTTTAATGAGTAGAAATCCCAAACTAAGCTTCTCATCTGAATGTCTGCTACACTATGCTTGACAAACCAGGATCACTATCCTGTCTGACCCAAGGCTTCATGTCAGTACAATATGCCTGACTGTACAACCCTGCAGACTTGCTTTTGCTTCTGTTGGTTTGATCAGGGAGAGTAATTGAACAGAGTTTCACTATATATCGCAAACTAAGCTTCAGGTCACCCCAAATGACATGCCTTCACGAGTAGCACACCATGCTTGAGAATGTGGTAGAACATGCTTTCTCACTCAAATCTTTGTTTTTATACAGTACACTGTGATGCAAACCATCCCCAGGCAATGATTTAGTTCTGTTGCATTGATTGGGGGGGTGGGGGGATAAGGAAGTGAATTTAACTGACTATAAATCACTTTGCGGGTCACCCGCAAAAGACAGTACCCCAAATGGTTGGCACATTGTCCTTGACGTGGGACACAATACTGCCTGTCACAAAGCTTTGTTTCTATGAAGTACACTGTGATGTATGAACACCATTTGCTTGTATTATGTCAGTAGGAGAGAATAAGAAACTGAGTTTGGCTATGGCTCTCAAACTAAGGCCCTTTTCAAATGGGCTGTGGTGGGATGGGTTTGCACGGGCGCACACCCATCTCTATGCATGGAGCAACCGGCTTTGGAGCCCATTGCTCCGTGTGTGGGAGATGGGTGGAGTGCAGGAGCTCACCCCCACACATTCTCCCCCCCCCCCGCACCCACCACAGTGTCAGCATAGGAACCCCACACACAACACTGCACACGTATTGGGCGGGGGGGCACCCATGTGAAAAGGGCCTAAGCTTCACCTTCAAGTCATCCCAAATGACCCATCCTCACACCCTGCACATGGTCCTTGACAACATGGGTCACCATCAGGGTTCCTAGTTTTCTCTTTGCGACGAAAAACCAGAGATTTTGCCTTTTCCCAGAGAATTTATCAGAAAATGGAAAGAATTTACAGGTTTAGGAGGAGGGCACAGCGAGTACCGCTTAGAAACAAGTTGGAAGGTTTTCATTCTCAATTCCTGAGGGCAATATTGGCCGCCCTAGGGGCATCCCCGCATGCTTCATCAGAGCAGAAACGGGTGTTTTCCCTGTCAGTGTTAAAAATACGATGGCAGTTATTTCATACTGACTGAGGATATGGTGTGTGGCAGAAGATAGGTTGCCATGGCATTGCCTTAAAGAATCTGCCACTTGGTCTGACAACTCTTTATGGTGGATAGGATTCTTGGCATCTCTGAGGAATGCGGGTCTTTCCCTGGAGGCTTTTGCAGAGCTCTCCGATTTAAGAATGAAATCTATGGTAAAGCAGAGACGATTGGATATTGCTATTCAATCTGATATGGCGGATATTGCCAAGCAAAAGATTGCTCCACTCTATCACTGTTTTAAGATGGTGTTTGAATTGGAAACTTATCCGTCAGTATTGGACAAGTTTACTTTGTGCCGGGCACTTACATTGATCAGATTTGAGCTTATTCCACCTCAAGTCCTTGCTGGGAGATTTGAATGGGTTCCATATAATCTGAGATTTTGTCTAAGCAGGTCCGGCTAAGTTGAAGATCTTATCCATATGATTTTTTGCCCCCATACTGTTGAACTGAGAGACAAATTTGTAGCGTCTTTAATTGCGCATAGAATATTTTGGTTGGCATGTCATAAAATAATCTACCTTTGTACCTCTAAACGGGGTGATGTTATTAAAGGACTAGCAATGGTTGCTTTGGCTCTGATTAAAAGGAATCATCTAGGGAGGCATGTAAATGACTGATTAAAGTGACATATTATAGTAATAATAGTCAGCCCATTTCTAGGAACTTTTTTTCTTGTGTAATAATTTAAATTTTATTATGTATTTTTGTGTTTTGGAAGAATGTGAAATTCAATTTTATTTTATTTTTATTTTATGTAATATTTGGAGTGTTTCGCTCTGGTATGTATTAAGTCTTTAACCTATGGTTACGACTTATACATACATTTTTATTTATTACACAGCGAGCACGGGGCAACAAGAATGTGGAGTTGAGCTAAAGGGAAGCAACTTGAAGGCATGTGTTGTGTATAAAGGCATGTGGAGGGGTGAAACAGACCTCCTGTGGGTTGGGGGGCTAGGGGCACTATGAATTGGGGTGGTCAGGTCTTTTGGACCTTGGGAAGAGGGACAGGAGGTGAGCCTAATTGGGCCCAGAGCAGCTTCCCCAACTGTCAGCCTCTATATGGTCCCCCTTTCTGGTTGGCAGAGCGGTCTGGGACCAGGCTGGGAGGAGAAGGCAGTGAGTGCACGGCAATGGAGGGGAAACAACCTAAAGACACATGCTGGGGAGGGGCTCTGTATTTTGGAGGTGTGCTGCAGACCTTGAATTTTTGGCAGGGGGGACTCTTGGTGGGACAGGTAGCTGCAAAATTGCATTAAAAGGAAAATATGACAATAAAATGTGATGTTCTAACTCATACCTATATATATTGTGGTAAGGGGAAGTCAACTAGTGTTTACATTTAATCACAGAAAAACAGACATTTGGGTTTTTTAAATCAGAGAATGTATGTGGTTTTTTATCAGAATTTCCAGTTTTTTGTCTCAGAAAACGAGGAACCCTGGTCATCATTTTGTCTGCCCATATCTTCATTTCTGTGAAATATACGTTCTACGAAACCCCCAAACCTCTTTTGCTTCTACTATTTTCTAGGAGTGTTTTATTGTTTCTAGCTCTCAAATTTCATCCAGTTTATGGAAAGATACAAAATATTTGCCAGTACATTTGATGAGGAAACTGTACAACCCTTCACACCATGTTACTTCCAGCAATGTTGTACCCTCAGTGACAGCACTGTAAAGAAGACTGTATATGCTCAGATATTTATTGAAATGTGAAAAATGGCGCAACAGGTTAATGGCAGCTGCTGTCTGGAAGGTGGAGACCCCAGCTTGCTCCCCATGTCTCATACAGGCATGTATGGTCCCATATACAGCTCCTCGTCACCTCAGAATCTCTCATGTAGAGTCCTGCAGGGTTCCATCTTATTTCCCCTTTTCTTCCACGTGTATCTGAGGCATCTGAGCAAGATCGTACGTAGATTTGGATTGAGTCATCATCATCAATACACTAATGACACCCCGTTCTATCTTTCCTTTTTATCCAACCTGGGTCCTACAGTCTTGGTGCTTATCAATGCCTTGCTGCCATTGGGGACTTGATGAAGGTGACCTAACTAAAACTCAATCCTGATGACCAAAGTCTTGGTCAGTCCTGTGACCTGGGGGGCATTAGGGGTGCTTCTTATTGGTGAGGTCCAGCCTCTTTTGGTCATTACAGTTCACAGCCCTGGGATGCTTCTGGATTCATTGCTACATCTGGACCATCAGGTTGTGATGGTGATTAGGAGCAACTTTCACCAAACTGCTCTGGTGAGAAGCCTGCAACCATTTTTATCAGAGTCGGAACTCTATCCTATTCCCTGAACAAGCTGGATTCCAGAGGTCGATCCACCATTGAACAACATCTGAATCTTTCCCCTAAGATGGTACAATACGTTAAGGCCAATGGAATTTTTTTTTTGTGGCCTTTCTCGATCTCAAGTCAGTTTGACCTAGTTAATAGAAGCATCCTTTTGAACAAGCTCAGTTGTTTGTCTATTGACAAGAGGCTGTTGTTTCTTTTGCAAAGACTCCATGATGACTCCTCAGTGGTGGTTAAGACCAGCAGACAGGGTCATTTGACAGACAAAATTAGGACTCACTCAGGGGTCAGACAGGGCTGTGTGCTGGCCCTGCTGTTATTTAATCTTTTCATCAATGACGTTATTCCTTTGCTTGCCCAGCCTAATTTTTTTTCACCCAAATTGACCTTGCATTTTATTGGATGCCTTTTATATGCAGACGATAGTTATGTCTGCATATAAAAGGCATCCAATAAAGCCTTATCAGACAACTTAATTGCTTCTCAGATTGTAAGAACAATAAAATGTCTATTAATTATGAGAAGTCTAAAGTTATAGTTTTTTCTCCAACTTATATTGGATGACCATTAACAGCCCAATTGAATGCCTTATAAGTGAAGGTTTTCAGGTATTTGGGGCTTTATTTTCAGGCTACAGGTGGGTGGCAGGAACAGTATGAGAGGGCATTAACCTCTGCCAAGGGATCTTCTTTAGCCATCCTGAAATTATTTGTGAGCACAGGCCAGAATGTACTGGATTTAGCGCTCAGGGTATTTAATAGCAAAACCAGGGCTCAGTTCTTATATGGAGCTGAACTCTGGGTACCTCTTTCTGGTTATGATTTGAGTAGTGTACAATCCAAATTTTTGCAAGGCCTTATGAGGGCCCCAAAGGGCACACCCCATGCAGCAATTAGGGCTGAGGTGGGGCAGTGTAGTTGGACTGAGGTCGCTTGGGGGTTGGCCTTGCGCTTTTGGGTGAGACTGCTAAGATCTCGTGAGTCAGGACTGGTCAAGTTTTGGATGGATAACCCCTTTAAAAGCCAATGGACGAAGGCCATTGAGGCCTTTTTGTTAAAACTGGGCTTTTCTCACAATTATCGGGGGGGGGGGGGAGATTTGTGCGTTGTTAGATCTGAAATCCTCCTTAGGCACGTGGATGTAGCCCGGCAGGATGAAAGTACTAAGATCAAGACTTCCGCCCACATGACTGGCTACCTGCCCCTGATGCCTGAAAGCGGGTGTATGCCCCTTATTTAAATTCCCCTGTTTCATCTAGAGGAAATTTTTTATTTGTGTGCCCCATTCAATGCCTTCCATCTAGAATTCTGGAGCGTCGATTTTGTGCCATCAAGTTTTCAGACAGGCTTTGCCCCTTTGACCACCTTGCTGCTGAAACAGTGGATCATATTTTGTTTGCTTGTCATCTTTATGATAACCTGCGGGATGAATTATTATCCCCATTGTTGCTCCAATATCCTGGGAGGACTGACTTCAATTTAGTATTTTTAGCTCTATCTGATGTTGATCCAGAGATCACATCTCTGGTATCTAAATTTCTGACTCGGGCCCTGAGTCGTCACCACCATTTTTTTGCAATTTAAGCCTTAGCCTAGGGTGCTGAGAAGAGTCACGGCACGTAGCCTTTGGTGTATTTACCATACGACTCCATTTACTTCAGGCAGTCTTGGTGAAATTTTTGATGTTTTAATTTCTAGTGTATTTTTACAGTCTTAGTCTCCTGCTGCCTGAGGGCTTTAGGATAATTGGTATTTGTGATATGGAATTAGTGTTTGTGTATTTTTATGTCTTATGCATGAGGATCATTGATTGACTTTTTGTATAATTTTTCTTGTGCAGGTCACAAGGCTTTTTATTTTTTGTATATTATTTTTGTTTATATTATTATTGTAAATGGCCTTTGGCTGCACAAATAAAGATTTGATTTGAGTCAGAACTAGCCACCATCATCCATGCCTTCATAACCTCAAGGCTAGATTACTATAATGTGTACTATGAAGGGCTGGCTTTAAACTTCAGAAGTTGTAGCT
This sequence comes from Sphenodon punctatus, assembly GCA_003113815.1. Taxonomy (NCBI): domain Eukaryota; kingdom Metazoa; phylum Chordata; class Lepidosauria; order Sphenodontia; family Sphenodontidae; genus Sphenodon; species Sphenodon punctatus. The sequence continues at coordinate 350,432 of QEPC01005540.1, read as the reverse complement.
GGCACAGAACACACAGTGCACCTTCTGTTGAAGTGAGTCACTGTGAGCATACTAAACTTCTGTTTTGGACTCTGTGTTGGCTTCCAGTAGCTTTCCTAGCATAATTCAAGGTGCTGATTTTGACCTGCAATGCCCTAATTGGCTTGTGCCCAACATATTTGAAAGGCCCTGGTCTGCCTTTCCCCCCTATGTCCCATGGTGATCCCTAATGTCAGCCAAGGACAGTCTCCTGCTAATTCTACCATGGTACCACAAGTGTACAGTCTACACTAGGGGTGGGTATAGCAGGGGGTCTCCCAGGGCCACACGCATTCTGGGGAATTAGCTCACCCCCTGCCATGCAGTTTCAGCCTCGAGCCTCGGCTGAATCCCCTCTTTACGGAAGGAGGTACTGTCTCAGGACACACCACACAGTGCAGAGGGTATTAGTCCTCAGTCCTTTACTGGACACAACCCATATTCCGCCAAGCCTGCAAGACCTGGCTGTTCGCCCAGTTCTTCGGAGGGGAGGATGGGGTAGGTCGGGGGGGGGGGAGGATGCTTTTTTATTAAAAATGTTTTAAAATTTGTTATGATTGTTTTTAGTGTTGTAAGCCGCCCTGGGATGCCGTAGGCATGTGGGGGTGGCTAATAAACAAAATAAATAAATGTCCAGCATACCTGGGGCTGCTGGCTCAGTCGCCTCCACCCTGCAGGCCCAGGTCCGTCTTTCTTAGGCACAGGAGCACCACAATATCAACCCTCAAAGTCCATCCGGCAAGGCCTCAAAGCCCCCAGGCTCTGGCCAAGCCTTCCCCAAGCAAGAGGCTCACTCCTGGGCACTGCCTCTCCCACCTGCCTGGGTCCCTTTGGCTCTCCAACCTTCAGTACCTTGGAGAGTGTCAAACAGGATGGTTACTTCAGGGAGATGATGCTACTCCAGCTCCCTAGCAGAGACTCCCTCCTCTCGGTCTTGCAACCACTTATGTACAGGCAGAGTGGGCGTGGCCGGGCTGCCTTTCCTCAGCCTTAAAGGGCCACTAACCTGCCCACTCTGTCCCGGGGTTTCTCAGCCGGTTTACCCCACAGGCTGGTTCCCAGCTAGGGCCTGTCTTTGCCATGCCCCTGTGGGCATTCAGCCCTCTGGCTGACCTACTCAGTTCCCTTCTTAAAGGGGCAGCAGCCCCGCAGGACTGCTCCCTGCTACAGTGGGGAACCTTTTTTGTCCCAGGAGCCACTTTGAAAATTAGTACAAGTTCTGCTGGGCTGTGTATACAAGTCGGGGAAAGGAGTTTACTCAAGAAAAGGAGGTCCCAGATTATGGATCTGTTCTATGGATCTGTCCCCTAACCTAGTTTGCATGCTCCCATCTCTGCTTCCTTACTCTGAGCTCAGTTTTTCAGTGGTTGAAACTGGATTCAAGTGTCGGGTCCAGGAACTGAAAAAGGGTCACTTAAAATTTGCCAGGGGCTGCATTTGGCACCCAGACATGAGGTTCCCCATCCCTGCTCTACACCCATGGTGAGGCTCTCTCAGTGGCTGCTTTACAGCTCTAGAACTCCCTTCCCTTGGAAATTCACCAAAGCCCAACCCTGCGTATCTTCCAGGCATTTGGTATGTGTGAGGGGAGGCAGGGGGAAGGTTGGGAGGAAAGTTATGTGTATACAACATTTTGGTTATTTTTCGTAACCCGCCCTGAGTTCTTGGGATAGGGTGGGATTTAAGTCCAAATAAATAATGTATACTTTCCCTCACCTTCTCTCTACTGCTCTTAGGAGCCAGGAACTGCCCTGCCATTCTGCTGGTGCATCATGAAGCTCTGCTTTCACCTAGGCACACTTGGTTGTTACAGTTGATTGCAGAGTTCCTTGAGGCTTCAGAAGCAGCAACACTAGTAGTGCTGATCATACCAAGCAGACCAGAACAATTTGGGCCAGGAGTTAGAGTTCTGTCAATGTCAAATTGCATAAGTTTGTTTGCATTGGTTCATGTAAATTATGCAAATTTCTATTTTGTGTGTAGAAAAGCTAGGTGTGAGCGGCAGGTGCAGAATACATGGCACAGGGGCTGGGTGCAGAGACGTGGTACAGATGGACTCCAAGGGCAAGGGTCTCCTTTCTCACTGCAACCAAAGCAGGAACTTCCTCATGGCAGCTGGGTCTGGTAGCACTATACAACTCCCTTTCCTCCTCCGGCGAATGCAAAGGCAGGTAAAATACAAGGTGATAGTTGACTGACCCTGAGAATTATTGTCTTAGCCCTGAATCTGGAGATGATGCTTAAAAACCCTGAGACTTGGGCTCAGACCATGAGAGGTGGTAGCCTACCAGGAGCCCTCAGATTTGGGCCAGGTCAGGTTACCTGGGCAACAGGCTCTGCCCCACTGACCCCCTGTTAGGGAGGATAGGGGATGAAGGGAAAGGTTCCACGGATACCTCCAAGCGTCGCTCACCACACTCTGACACTCTCGCCAGCCGTTGAACTCCACTCGAGTAGTCTGGGAAAAACAACCCCTCAGGATATTGGGTGGCCTGTAATACTTTGCTAGAAGCAGGGCCCTTTCATCATTGGGGCGGAGGAACGCAACCTCGAGTGGAGCCCCTTCTCTCAGGCTCCCTTGTACACACCAATCGCCCTGCTTGCACAGTGCTGTAGTCAGGGTAGGGGTTTGAGGGATTGTGGTTTGTAGTGGGGGAAGGCAGGGGAAGTAGAACCAGGAAATAAGGGTAGGAAGGAACCTTCACACACTACACAGGGAGGATGGGACCCAGACCGAGGTTTAGGCAGGGAAGTGCACCCACACGCCCGATCCCACCAACCACCCAACACCACGCTCACACTAACCTTGCTCTCTCACTCTCGCCTCGGCTGCACACACTCTCTCAGTCACACTCCTTTCGCTCTACGTCACTCCTCGCTCTATCTCCTTCAAAATCGCTCGGGGCCAGTCTCACAGCGCTGCTGTTCTCCGGCAGCGCTGTGTTCTCTCTGGCTTCCTTATGTAGGGCGGGCCCCGCCCCCACGCTCCCGGAGCCGCGCTGAGCGTCGTGGCGCTAAAGCCACGCCCCCTAGGTCAGCTGGCGGCGTGGCTGGCGTGGCTGGCTTCCTTTTCTCCCGCGGGGCTTCCCTGTTCTCAGACTCTGCGCTTCGCCCCTGTGTTGGGGCCCCCGGTGGTATGCTATCTTGCCCCCCCGAGGGGGCTTGCCCTAACCTCTGTGGGCCTCTTTGCTTCCGGCCCTTTCCTTGTCATGCCCCGCCACTGCCCCCCGGTCCCCATCGCCTTACACCCCCGTGATGTCCCACTGTTCAGCAAGAAGTTACATCAGGTAAAGGATAGGGGAATGCATCACCCACGAAGCACTGTGACATCACAGAGCTCGTTGGGGGTGGGGAGGGCGTTAGGAGAAGGGCAGAGGGAGGTATTCCCCGGCCCCTTTCCTGATGTGGCCCTGACTCTCAGGCATTGCAGTGCTCCTTGGGGTGAGCCCATTCCAGGCTCAGACCAGTTCAAGCCCAGGTGTAGCTTAACCCAACCAGTAGAGGTGTGCATGTCATTTTTGTTATTACAATAACAATAATGAAAATTATTGTTTTCATTATCGTTATTGCAATAACAAAAAGGACAAATAATAATGAAAATAGAAATGAAAACAACTTTTTATTTTTGAAATAAAGGTAAAAAGCTGAAAAACATATTTCCAGCTATAACTTTTATGATTCTTATTCACTTCTGATGAAATGTGGGGGCATTGTACTCCCAATGGAGGGCACTATGTATACCATTTTTCAAAAAGATTAGATAAAGGGAACCTATTTTAGAAGCAATTGAATGTTGTGATTTTAAGAAAAGCTCCATACACATTCATAGCTACAACACCTTTATCTTCCATCCAATTTGCATGAAACCTGTGAATATTATGTCCCTCCACAAGCTTAACACTCCTGACAATTTTAAGAAAGATTGGATAAAGGGCCTTGATGGTATGAGACATTAACGTGAAAATACATTTCCATCTGAAACATTTTTATATTCCATTCTGTTTACAAGACATTTGATGGGAATGTATCCTATACCTTCCCTGTCATCTCTGCCAAATTACAGGACAATTTGATAAAGGGACCCAATTGTATAAGCAACTGAGGTTATCCCCTTGAAGACCATTATTCAGATAAATAGCAGCACATGCAGTGGCAGGCACTTGGCATGGCAGGGGGAGAGAGGCTGTAGGAGGGAGGCTGTGGAACAACCCAAAAGACTGACAGTCAATTACTACATGCTGACAGCTTCAAAGAACCAATTGGTAGTGGCTTCGAGGTGGGCATAGGGGGCGGCCCTCGGGCGGGCATAGCAGAGACATAACTGGGACTTTGGGGATAGCATCCCAGCAATCGGTAGACATAGTTTACACATCCAGGCTGGCCAGTTATCATCACAATCACATCCTGCAGCACTGTGGCAGAAGACATGAATGAATGAATAGCTTTATTCAGTGTGGCCAACAGCCATTGCTTTTACATAAACAAAACAAGTAAAACAAATAAAACAGCTATACATAATAACAACTAAGGACATCCAACATAGAGGTCCTTTACTAAGTCCTTCAACCTACTAACCGTCCTACTACGATAGGGATGAAATTTAAAATTTAAACAAGATTATCCATTCAGACAACAATCGTGTTCCTTGCATACTAAACCCATCAGCTAATATAAATGGGATATAGATAAATATACCAGCATCCATGAATATCCCTCCTTGAATAAAATAAAATCCCAAAATCCAAATTCCACCCACTGGATCCCAGAGGTGAAATCCATTTACATCCTATCTCCAGTAAATAAGGCCCCCCCACTATACGATGTTCAAAAAGTTCGATAATCCAAAACTGTCCTCACAGGGCAAGAAAAGTGGAGGGTTTGCCAAGTTGAATAGGCAGCTAATGTGGCAGAAGACATAAGAGAATTTCTGTTGGCTCTTTCCTAAACAGACGCTTCTGACTTCCCAGTAAGAAGTGGACGAGAGAAGTTGGGATGCTCACAGCACAGAATCAGGATATTTGGTTGACATTTCTGCTGGCCAATTGGCATCACAAACCGATCTTATACCACAGTGACACATGAGAGAATCCCTGGCATAGACTCATTCTCTGCATATGCTGTGCAGGCATATAGAATTGGGACCCTTTATCACATCTTTCTGATATTTGGCAGAGATGATTGTGGAAGTGTGATACACAGCCCTGCAAAATTTCATTTACACTGATTGGACTACAAAAATGTTACAGTCAGACATACATTTATAAGTTAATTGCTTATACCACCAGAACCCTTTATCCAATCCTGAAAGTTGGCAGAGATAGTCAAGATGGGAAGGGGTATAAATTTGCCAAGTTTCATCTACATTAAATGTGAGGCAAAGTCATTACAGCTAAGAATGTATATGAAGATATTTGCAAAATAATGTAATTCAAGTGCTTATAAAATTGGATTCTGTTATCCAATCTTTTTGGAATTTGGTACACTTAATGCCTTCCATTGAAGATACAATCCCTCCAGGTTTTAGCCAAACATAATGAAAAACAAAAAGGTTAAGGCCACAAATGTGTTTTTCATTAAAACCAATGGAAAACAAAAAATTAATATTTATGAAAAAGAAAATGACAGATTTAAATAACAAAAATGAAAAATGACATGGGCCCCTGGTGCACACCTCTACCAACCAGGTCAGGACTGGGTTTGGTCAGTCCTGATGTGGCCAGGTTTGGAGTAGGCTCAGTTCAGTTTCTGGACCATGTGCAGGGTTCTAGTGCTGAAAACCCCAGAATATAGCCCTGCAGTAAAGGGGATCCCTGTCTGGGAAGCAAACCACCTTCAGCAAGTGCAAATGGGCATGTTTGTGCAGTGTGTGTGCTGTGCAATTGGGTACGTCTTGAATTTGCTGCACATCGTGTGTGCACAGCATGAGCGGAAGGACGCTGTACTGTACTTGAATGAGTGGGTGTTGGGGATGCCATTTTGTGTTGTGTTTGAGTGGGTCAGTACTGTGTATGCTGTGCATGTGCGCGCTACCTCAGTGAGGGTAAGAGTGCTGAGCAGGTGCTGTCTACAACTGAGTGAGAGGCATTTGATGGCATAGGGGTTTTGCTTGGGCCTGGCAGTCTGAAAGCCCTTCAACTTTTTTGATTCCAGCGCTGCCTAGGTCACTTAAAAAACAAACAAACAAGCATTAATAATTGGTGTGCTTTTGAAGAGACTTCTTAATGTAGATTCTTTGCAAGGTGTAAGGTGTGTGGGGGGGGAGGGATGTCTGAACTTCAAAAACAATGAGATTTCCGGCTATAGCATGCGTCACTGAGAAACCATAGAGTAGAAAGGGACCATGAGGGTTTTGGTCTCTGTGAGAGGGTGTCTGCCTGTGGATATGCAGGAGCAGGAGAGTGGGATCCTGGGTGAAGGGAAGCCAGGAACGGCTGGTATCTGATTTTACATAGGCACATAAAGGCCTTTTAATTACCTACAGATTCTGTTGCCATTTAATGTGAATTTGAGGAGAGCATAGTGACATTTACTGAGCATGTGAAATGTAGATGTTGAGTAGATTTGGTGTCACTTTCCATGGCATGTAACGTGGGTATTCAAAAGGACTTGGGCATGTGTGAGCATGTGATGATCTCTGATTTACTTTGATTTGATTTGGACACATAACTAGATGGCATGTGAATGAAATTTGGGTATATTTATTTTAATTAAATCCCCTTTCCCAAAGGCTTACGGCAGCTTTCAGAAATAAAAACACAGAGGAAAAATGATAAAAATACAATACAGTAAAATCCCCTTAAATTCCCCACCCAGCCCCTATCCCCACCTGCCAAATGCTTTGCCAAAAAAAAATGTTTTGCACTGCCTCTAGAGTATTCTCGGTCTATGATGGACCTCCGGGGGAAGGGAGTTGGATAATACTGGGGAAGCAACCAACACCTCTCTGCGGGCCCTTGTTGTACGAACAAGATTGGCAGATGGTACCTGTACGAGGGCGCGCCTGGTCAACCGCAGGGGTCCCAGTGGAATATGCAAGGAAAGGTGGTCTTTCAGATATCTAGGGAAATATAGTGTGAGCCTGATATTTTAGCACCCACTATGTTATGTTAATTGTTATGTGTTGCAGAAGCCAGCTGAAAAGTAAGTAAGGTAGCATGAGATAGTGAAGGCACAGAATTTTGTGAACAAACAAATTCAAATTTTGTTATTATATTATTTCTTTATTTACAATGATAATGTACATAGTTTTATATTGATTGTTACAGTACATCAATTGCTCTTTGGCACATTGTGTCATTATGGGGCATAGCGTCCATTGAGCAAACCTGGCGTAAAGGCAGGGGTTGCTGAG
>QEPC01005540.1:324688-341618 GCA_003113815.1 Sphenodon punctatus | reverse complement strand
CTGTGATCCTCTTGCCTGGCTTTGGGTCCACCTGCACCCCCCTGCTCTGCCTCTCTTTGCTTGGGGGACCCCGTTCCCATGGGGCCAATAAAATGCTGTTCTGTGATGGTCTGTCCTGCCTTGCTTCTCTTGCTGCTTTGGTGCCTGGGTGCCCCCTCCCCTTGGCACCTGCAGCTGGAGCGGGCGGCGTGGGACATGTGGGCGGCGGGACGGCTTTTCGATGGCATCCGTGAGTGTGCTGCCTGTTTGCTGGACCCTGTCCTTGTGTCCCTCCATGGGGGGTTCTGTTCCTTGGTGCCTGGGGCCGGCTCTGATGGCTGTCTCCTCTCCCTCTGTCCCATTCAGTGCAAGCCATGATCACGGAGCAGACCTGGGAGCTGGGGGAGTTGTTGGAGCTCCTCCTGCACATCCTGGACTGGCTGCACCGGCTCGACCGCGCGCAGGCTGAGTGCTGGCGCCGGGGTCGCTGGCCCTATTGACCGGGTTTTGTCCCAGGCCTGCCGCTGCCAGCGCTGGCCCTCCCTTCTGTTGCCCCATCCCCCTGCACTGCCCTGTTGTTGTTGTCCCGTTGCTGGTTCCCCATTTTATTAAAGTTTCTTGTGTTCCTTCCCCGTGTGTTCATTTTGTGCTTTGCTTTGACCTCTCCCCTTGTGCGGGTGCCTCTGGGGAGGTGTTGCGGGGTTGTCTGTGTTGTGTGGGTGCCTTGCCCCCACTTGCCCCCCGTGTGCCATGTGCCCGTCCCTGTGTGCTTCTGTTGCCTGCTGTGCATGTGCCGCTCTGCTGGGGGGGGGCGTGTCTGATGCCAGGGCTGTGCAAAGATGGTTCCTTTGTAGCAGCTGTCATCCCTGCTCCCGCCTGCCCCGCCCGCGCAGGTCCTGGCAGCTTGGGGGCGGGGCCACATTACACGGCTTTGTCTGCCCTTGGTCGGCCATGTTGTGCCGTCGCTGTGCCGGATGGGACTTCCCTGCTGTTCCCGGTCCCGGCTGTTCCCGGTCCCGGCTGTCCGTGTACTTCCATGGGTGTTTGCTGGGTGCTTCCCAGGATGGGTGTTTTCCGGCCCCTCCCCTTTCCTTCCCACAACCCCCCACGGTTCTGTCCGTGTAACTGTCTCCCTGCTTGGCTCCCCCACCCATCCACACCCATCTCCACCCATCGGCGCTGCTGCGCCGTCCGTATAAAAAAGGCCTAATTCTTCTCAGGTGGGGCCAGCACTTTCCCTATCATGATTTTGAAGCAAGGTAGCCATTTAACCATAAAATCATTGTCTTCAGCCTTGGCCTCAGCTATGTTTTTCCCCATCGTCAGCATAGCCATTCTCCTTCAGTGGGAGATGTTGATCCCTTCCAGTTCTTGGCAACAGTTTGAAGTCCAGCCAGGACCATTATTCAGCATGAGTCCTGATAGTAACTCAGTAGAGCAAGATTGGGAAAGAGCCCCAGGAGCACAATTTTGTTTTAATGGTATGAAGATACCCGTAGCTTCTTTGATGTAAGACCATATTAGATGCCAGAAAGGTTGCGTCAATGTGCACATCCACCAACCGTGTAGGTAAGTCCCGATCTTCTCACACCTCCACCAACAGATAAATGTGACATTTTCAACTCAAGAATGGCTATGTAAATCCTTCCTATTAACCTTAGTGGACATCAAGAAAAAAACCGTACAAAACATGAATATTATGTAACCTGGGAGCACATTAACTTTAAATTTCTTCTTTTTCCAGTAGTCTTATTAATACTAGTACTACTACTACTCATCATCATCATCATCATCATTTCTATAGTGCTACTAGGTGTACGCAGCACTTTACAGTCACAGATTTTTCATAGACAGGTCCCTGCCCAGCGGGCTTATAGACTCGGGTGAGGGGAACACAGGGAGGGACAGACACACACACATCCCCAATTTATAGATGGGGAACTGAAACTGAAAAGTTGTGACTTGCCCAAAGCCACCCAGTGAGTTCATGGCTAGGGTGGGATTCAAGCCCTGGCTTCCCAGGTCCAAGTCCAGCACCATATCCATTACACCACACTAGCTCTCATAAATGTCACAAGCAAAATTTTAGGAAACAACACTTCAAAGAATCCGGTTTTGGCCACTGCTAGATTTCTGGACACTTGCTATATCCCAACATGACAGTTCTTTTGTGATTTGCATAAAAACTTAAATGAGTAAGTTGTGGTGCTTGTACATGTTTGATAAACATGGGTTTCTCCACACATTTTCTGTAATCACTGCATTTGCTTAGAAAATATGCAAAAGAGAAATTTGGGGACAATATATTCAAAAGTTTCAGCAAGAAAAAACAAGTGCCATCGTATCCAGAAAAGCAGAGGGGGAAATGGAGGGAAATGTTGTCAAACAAAACAACTCAAACTCAGTTCATTTGGGAGTTATGGGAGGTCAGATGTATTTCCTTATTCCTGTTCATTAGCTAGATAGGATGCATGCATGGCACAGGGGAGGTGTATTATCTGAGAGTGCTTTACACACAAACAAAACTTCAGGTCAAGAAGTGCAGAGTCCCAAATTGTCAACAACAGTGGGTGAAAACAAACTGGACAGGGGTGAGTTGGAACTCCTGGCCACCTCACTTTGGGCTGGTGGGGGGGAGGGCAGTTCAAATGAGCAGCCCCCTCCTGGGAATCTGCTGTCTGGGGTCAGGGGCTGCCATACAAGTCTTTCCACGCCACGGGTTGGCTGGGCACACAGGACAGGACTCCTGGACCCCTGCTATCCAGCAGGATTGGCCCTTTTGGAGGAAATGCTGCCAAATGGCTGATTGAGGGGTGGAGGAGCTCACTCACCTGGCCCGCCAAACAGCAGGGGGCCAGCCAGTGTGAGCAAACTCCTCTGGGCCCAGTCCTAAGACGTCACCTCATGGTCAGGCTGGACCCAACAGACGGGAGGGCACACATTAGCCTGGATTAGCCCGGCTGTACAAGCCTTAGCCTATGCTGTATCGTTGACCTTTTCCAGCACTTAGTTTGGGATTTATAGACATTAATGTAAGTAGTGCCGTACTGGAACATACCAATGGTCCATGAAGCTCAGCATCTTGTCTCTGACAGTGATAAATCTCTCTCTTGAGAGAAGTACCCAACATCACAATGGGCAATCCATTCCCTGTTGTTCCAGCCCCCAACAGTAAGAGGTTACATCCCCCAAACCTACCTGCTAATAGCCATTAATGGACCAATCATCCAAGAACTTATCCAATCCCCTTTAAAAACTAGCTACACTACCACTTCCTCTGGCAGTAAATTCCACAAGTTAATTGTACGCTGAGTGAAAAAATACTTTCCCTTACTTGTTTTACATCTGCTGCCAGTTAATTTCATGGAGTGTCCCCTTATTCTAGTACTGTTAGAGAGAGTAAATAACAGCTCCCTATCTACGTGTCCCACACCACTCCTAGTTTTATAAACTTGTATTCTGTCCCTTGTCAGTCTTTTCTCTAAGCTGAAGAGCCCCAACCTATCAAGCCTCTCTTCATACAAGAGCCGTTCCATACCTTTGATCATTTTTGTTGCCCTTCTCTATACCTTTTCTAGTTCTACTATGTCTTTTTTGAGAGAGGGCAACTAGTACTGCACACAATATTCCAGGTGTGGGTTTACAATAGATTTATATAGACACATTATGATAGTCTCCGTTTTATTCTCTGTCCCTTTCTGAATTATTACTAACATTCTGCTTGCTTTTTTGACCACCACTGTACACCGAGCTGAGGATTTCAATGTATTGTCCACAATGACTCGAAGATTCTTTTCCTGAGTGGTAACTCCTAATTTAGAACCCAGCATTGTATACATACAGTTTGGGTTATTTTTCCCAATGTGCATTGAATTTTCAGTTCCTTATTCTCCCAATAAACCTAATAGAAGTCTGTGGGGAATCATAGAATTGGAAGAGACCTCTGAGATCATCTAGTCCAACCCTCTGCTCAATGCAGGAAATCTGCAGCTACAGCATTCCCGAGAGATGGCTGTCCAGCCTCTGTTTAAAGACCTCCAGTGAAGGAGAGCCACCACCTCCCTAAGCAATTTGTTCCACATCAAACAGCTCTTACAGTTAGGAAGTTCTAACAGTTAGGAAGTTCTAATGTTTAACTAAAATCTGCTTTCTTGTAATTTGATCCCATTATTTCTAGTCTTACCTTCAGGGGCAAGAGAGAACAAGTCTTTGCCATCCTCTCTGTGACAGTCCTTCAGGTATTGTAAGACCGCTATCCTATCTACCCTTAGTGGTATATTACTGGCATCTGGCAGGAGTTGTATGAGGCAGGTTTGGCAAATGATGGAAAGAAATTCTGGCAGATCATAAATGGGACATTACAATAGGGGAAGCAGGAGAGTGTTTTCCTAATCCCGGTTGGAGAATGGGAAGCACATTTTGAGATGCTTTTTTCTAATGGTTCGGAATCCGGCCCCCCTTTACTTGACTCCTTAAACTCAGTCCCTCTGTGGCCACCAATTACAAACTCTGAGGTGATGGAAGCCATTGATGCAACCCACAGCAATAAGGCACCGGGGGTTGACTGTATTAGAATTGAATTTATTGAACAATTCAGGGACTGGTGGGTGCCATATTTAGCTGCCTTATTTATGGCAACAAACAACACAGGGATTTTGCCTAAAGATTGGGGAATGGCAGTGGTGACCCCTATATATAAAAAGGGCCCCAGAAAGGACCCTGCAAATTACCGGCCTATCAGTCTCTTAATGGCGATTAGTAAATTGTATACTAGGATTTTGCTCTCAAACGGTGATTTCAGACGTGACGCAGTGAAATTCACCACAGTGAATCCCACCTCGGGGTGAATGGCCCCACCGTGGACCGTGGTGAGATGCACGGCCCCAACAGATGTGACAGGGGTGGCACCGCCGCCCGGGGTCAACCTGAGTGAACACGGACTGGGGGAACCCAAAAGACGTGCCGTGGTGGCAAAAACTACGGTGGGAGACCCACAAGGGTTACGGGAAAGCAAACGTGGCCACCTGAGGGCAAATGAAGCCACAGAGGGCGGAGGGACCCGCCCACAGAAGGGAAACACGAAGGGAGGGGGTGAAGGGAGCAGCAGCGCTCGAAGCGCTCGCTAACAGTGGCCGCACGGAAAGCGCGTGCACTTCAAAACAAGAAGCACACACACAAACGAAGCAGCACACCCACACAACAATGGGGAGGAGAGCAGGGGGCTGAGGGAGGCACACACCGGGTGGGGCAGGGAACTACACGGCAGGTCGGATGCACGGGAGGAGGGGGGGCAGCGAGGGGCAGGCATGGCCAGCCCAGCAGGAGGGGGAGGGGGCAGGAGCCCAGCGGGCAAGGGGAAGGGGGACCCAGCACCCCAAGGAGACACAAGGCAGCACAAAGCACAGGGAAGCGCAACGGGAGTTTATTGAGGACACAGGCGGCACCAGCCAAGTGCAAAGGTACACAGAGCGGGAGCGCCTGGGGTCAGGGTGTGAGAGCAGGGGGAGCAGCAGGGGGGCATGAGGCCCAGTCAGGGAGGGTGGGAACCAGCACAATGGGCCACCTCAGAGGCCACGCAGAGGCAGCCCCAAGGAGTCCAGCAGTTCTGAGGAGGCAGCAGGCGGTGGCGCGAGCACCCAGGCCACAGGTGGTGCGAAGGCGCTGAGGAGGCAGCCGGCTGTCAGAAGGGCCCAGAGCGCCCTACACCCAGGTGCAGGGGGCTTCCATCAGGCGGAGGGGGCGGCAACGAGAGCAGGTGCATGTAGCGGGGCCATTGCCACAGTCCCCGGCAGAAGCCGCACCCAGCCATGTGGAAGCAGATCAGGTAGAAGGCCTTGAAGGAATCCGCACAGCTCATCCCTACTTGCACATCAGAGCGCCCGCACACCTCCGACAAGGCAGCCAACTCTGGCCCGGTGGGGGGGGCATGCCATAATTAGCCGCAGGGGGCCAAGGCAGGTGGGACAGCTCCAGTAGACGGTAGTAGGCTGCCCCACGAGAGCGCGGGTACCCATGGACACCCTGCACGCTGATGAAGGACACGGACACGGCAGGTTGCATATCCCGGGAAGGCACACACACACACTGTGCACAGGCTTCTCAGCAGGACTCCACGCCACAAGGCCCCCCAGCATGTCCAGTAAGCACCCCTCAGGGAAGGGGGAGAGGCCCAGCTCCTCACTGTGCAAGTGACACTCACCAGCGGTCATGACATAACCAAAGCACAGCATACCATAGCTCAGGCACCTATAGGCATCTAGCTGGGTGGACATGGAGCGCAGGCAGCGCTGAACGATGGGCGAACGCCACAGGTCACACAGGGCCATGTTCTCATGGGCGCTCCAGCCCCGACTGAACCCCCGGTTCCCCCGACCAGGGCCTCAGGCAGGGAAGCGGCTGCCATGGTACAGCTCCAGGAGGGTCTGAGCCGAAGCAGGCATGGGGGCAGCATAGGATGAGGGGCCAGGGGCCTGCACAGGCAGACAGAGGCTGCCAAGGCCAACAGATAACGCCAGGATGGGAACAAAGGGGCCCCTATGGAGGGATGCAAAGGGAGTGGGCAGCACACAGCAGCTGGCATACAAGGCCGACAGGCCCACGCATACACACCTGCTAGAGGAGATAGGAACGGCAACTCACACACACACACACACACACAGGGAGGAGCACGGGCCTGGGGGCTGAGACCCCATTCCAGGGGGCCACAGAGAGTTCCCCTGGTGTCGAACCATGGCCGGGACCCCGGGGTGGTGCTCACGACCGTGCCAATCATGGTGCTGGACGTGTGCAGGGCTGAGGAGGGGGAGCGCACCGGATGGAAAGAAAGCACACTGAAACAGGTAGGTGGGTGCAACCACATTTACTGTGCTCCCCTGGTCGCCCCCCGACCCTGTTACACCCATGTTCCCATGTGTCCCTACCCCCTCCCACCTGCATGGTCATTGCTGCCACCCCCTCCCCTCCCCAGTCCCTATGCTGTCCTGCCCCAGCCCCTCCCCCGTCCCCTGCTGCCCCTTGGCCAGCCCCTGCCCCTCCCAACAAGGATATCTGAGGCCACCGACACTCCCCCCTTGTCAGAGGAGGAGGAGGAGGTACTGTCCAGCGGGCTGACTGGGCGACCTGCCCCTGCCCCCAGTACCCCATCCCTGGGGGGCCCCTGTCCAATCCCCCCCTGCTGACTTGTGCACTGTGGGGGCATGGGCCCCCGGATCCATGGTCCTTGCTGCTGGAGGGGGTGGGGGTTGTGGTGCTGGGAGGCCCCATGGCACAGCCGGAGGAGGTGGAGGGGGTACATATCCGGGTGCTGGCATGGCACCTGGCAGGGCTGCTGCCATGATGTAGGCGCTCAAGGCCCTGGCATGCAGGAGGAGGGATGTGCCCTGGGCCAGTGATCGGTCCATCCTCCTCCCGAGCTCCTCGCACCTCCGGTCCTGGNACTCCCAGTTTTATGTCATCAGCAAATTTAATAAGTATTCCCCCTACTCTGTCATCCAAGTCATTAATAAAGATGTTGAACAGTACCGGGCCCAGGACAGAGCCCTGCAGCACCCTGCTCGACACCTCCCTCCAGATTGTTCAGGAGCTATTAATGAACACTCTTTGGGTATGGTTCTTTAATCAGCTGTAAATCCACGGTATTATCATCTAGCCAACACTTTACCAGCTTGTCAACAAGGATATCATGGGGGACCTTGTCAAATGCTATGTTGAAATCAAGATATACAGCATTCTCATGAACCATTAAATTAATAACTCAATCGAAAAAGGAGATTAGTCTGGCATTATTTATTCTCGACAAATCCATGCTGGCTTCTAGTAATCATTGCATTGTTTTCTAAATGCTTACAGACTGACTGCTTTATAATCTGTTCTAGTATCTTTCCAGGTATCAATGTCAGGCTCACTGGTCTATAGTTTCCTAGATTCTCATTTTTTCTCTTTTTGAAGATAGGGACAACATTTGCCTGTCTTCAGTCTTCCAGCACCTCACCTGCTCTTCAAGACTTCTCAAAGATGTGCATATTGTGCAGAAACAATTTTTCAGGTCAGACAGCCTGCTATCCTGGTGTCTCAAGGACAGTGCATTGTGTGTGTGTGTGGTGGGGGGGTCCTATCGTTTAGTGTGACCCAAACTTTAGTTTGGTATCTATTGACACTGAAACTTTAGTTCCTTTATTCTCCCCGATGAAACCAATGGAAGTGAATGGGTTGGTCTGAGTGCTTTCTTGTCCTGGTCAAGGACAGTGTGGCGGATGAGGGGATGCATCATTTGGGGTGACCTGTAGTTTAGTTTGGGATTTATAGACCTTGAAACTTCAGTTCCTTATTCTCCCTGATGGAACCCAATGGAAGTGAATAGGAGTCTGTGGGTGGAGTGGGACATTCCAGCGTATTGCACAGAAATGAAGCTTTAGGTCGGATGGAGCACTATGCTGGTGTGTCAAAGTTAGTGCACTGAATGCAGGAGTGTGTTAGTTGGGGTAACCGGGTGCTTAGTTTGGTATTCATAGACATTGAAACTTTATTCCTTTTAAGCTCCCCTATGAACCCAACAAAAGTGAATGGTAACCTGGGTGGGGGTTGAACAGTCCAGCATATTGTACTGAGACGAAGCTTTGGGTCTGACAGTTCTCTGTCCCACACCGTCCAGGATCATGTGCCTGTCCTGGAAGGTCTTTTGTGTGTTCCAAAATCCCATTTGGGATTTAAAGATGAAATTTAGTCACTTGACCTTGCTAATTAATGAAATGGGCAACATGCTTGGGTAGCTGTAATATTGCCATGCCTTGTGTACAAACACAACTTGGTATTTGGCAGTGCTCTATGTCTGTCTCTGCATAGTCTCCTATTTATAGGAATGTGTCAATTGTAGTGACATGCAGCTTTCTTTCCAAGTTATAGTTGCTCAAATGTCATCTATTGTTTGATATATTTTTTCTATAATTAAAAATAAATATAGTGATTAATTATCAATATTGACATACTAGTGGACATACGTATTTACAGTGACATATACTTTGGGTATATTGAGGAATTACATAAAAAACAATCGCTATACCCTTGCCTTGCACACTGTAAACCAAATGGGATGGGGCCAGCGCCATCCCATTTGTTTTACAAGCAAAGCCCATTTGCAAACGCCCATCCTAAGGGACTGAAGTCTTGACCGCTTACCTAGCCTCTCATGGGGGAAGGGCAGTTGGTTCAGAGAGTTGTATTGTGTGTAATCTTTGGGCAGGCGCAGCAGGAGTTCATGCAAAGATCTGTGTTGTATCTTAGAAATAGCAGAGCAGCTCTTCTGTTACTCTCCAGTGATCCTGGGCCAGCACAATGGTCCCTGCGGGTGTGTTGGAACTGTCCAAGGGGACGGTTCCAAGCAATGTAAGTCTAAGGGATTCTGAGGCTGGTTTAATTTACATTTGAGCAGAGGACCTGTGCTGCGTAGTGAGGGTTAAGATGGTTCCCGGTTCCTTATTCCTAATGCATGTTTGTGATTTGCAATTCTTGCTTCTGCTGCTTCAGTGGCGTGGCTGTTGTAGAAGCGTGCTCCTGCCGTTGCCATTGGCTAGAGTCACCTGCCAGAGTGATGCAGACGCACGAGCTCACGCAGTAGCGGTTGCAACCTGCCCAGATCTTGTCCTGGTCAAGGACAGTGTGGTGGATGAGGGGATGCATCATTTGGGGTGATCCGTAGTTTAGTTTGGGCAGCGTGGTTTGGGCGTTAGTTTGGGTGGTGGCAGCGGCGGGCGGTGGTTCTTCAAGTGGCTCCTCCCAGTCTCACAAATGGGTTGCACTTGCCCACCCTTCTCTTACCGGCATACACCAAGCTCACTAGTTTGAAAAACCACGTGACAATCTTGAGCCCAAACCCAACAGTTCCTTCCAATCCACAGCCTGCAGGAAGAAAATTCGTTGCAGGTCGGAAGGATGGGTATTTGTGAGAATGTTCAGACCCATCTCAAAGAACCTTGTTTACAAGGTAGCAACCTTCTGTTTTTCTTCAAGTGGCTCCTCTCATTCTCACAAATGGGAGAGTACCAAGCCTAGATGAAGGCGGAGGGGGAATTTTCTTAAAGAATAAAATTAACATGTTCCATTAATCAAGAAAGTGTCATTTATTTTTACTCAACTTTTTTTTCTCCCCAGTAAAAAGTGGTTATGTGTGAACCACAGATTCTAATATAGAGAGCCCTAGAGCTGTCTTTGATTCAGAGTTTAGGTGCAAAGCATAATGCTTTATAAAAGTATGCAGGGAGGCCCTGCAGATTTCCTGAAGAGAGATTGGAAAAAGCTGCTGTAGAAGCACCCGAACCCCTAAGGGAGTGAGCCCTTAACTAAGGTGGAGGTGGAGTTCCTACTTGTTCATATGCACAGGAAGTTAAACGGACCAACCATTTAGCAATAGTCTGAGACTAAACTTTTTGCCCCAACCTGGGAAGGGGAGAGAAACAATTTATCTGACAGTCTGCAGTGCTGTGTCTTACCCAAGATTAGTATTGCCCTTTTACATCGAGTGTGTGAAACCTGGCTGGCCAGAGTCTCAGTGGTGGAGGGAGGAAGACCGGGAGAACAATCTTTTGATTTAAATGGAACTGGGTCATCGTTTTATGAATAAAGGATGGCTGGAGGGATATCGCCATAAATCCCAGCAGGGAGGGAGATTATTAAGTCTCTCTTTTCCACACAGAGACATCAGGTGAACCTAGGCTTGGCCCATAAGAGTCTCAGAATGCCTAGAGCCCCTAATAGGAGGTGGGCAAACTTTTCTGAGGTAGTTATGATCCTCTAAGTACTCCCCTTACCTGTCAGAATAATTTTCTGAGGAATCATAATACACTTCAGCCAGGGCTGCGTTTGACCCCATCACAATAAAGCTCTCTTCATCAGAGCTGGGGGAGAAGCACACGCTGCTTTTTTTTGCAGGCTCTTTCCCCTGCCTTATTTTCTCACTCTTTCTGTAAGGAAGAGCTGGGGGGGGGGGAAGCGAGCTGTCAGCAGCTCTCCACCCGCCCGTCCTGTCAGTGCTCTGTGCCCTCGGCTCACAGGAGACACACTACAGCGGGGAATGTAGCTGTGGATCCATTTGCCTCACAATCTCTTCTTAAAGGGTTTCAGTGCCTCTTGCCTGTCAGTCAGTGCTCTGTATCGAGCTGACACACACATTGCGGAGCCTTCGTTTGCATCCGCCTCAATTAGCATTCCCTCCCCTACATTGAAACTAACAGCTCCAGCCTGTTCCACTGATCTGTAATTTACCTAAAGCCACACAGGCAGCGGCTGTCTCACAAAGACACATTTACATGACGACTAGGTTCAGTCTAACAACCCGCGAAAACAGCTAGAAGGAACTGATAGGGGAGAGGGGGAGTGCCTTATATAGGCTGGGTGGTCACATGGTTAAATATTTGCATACGGCTAGGGAATGGCTGACGAGTGAAGGGTGCGCATGCGCAACCCAGTTGTGAGCCTGGTTGGAGCCATCTCGGAGAACCTTGTTTACAAGGTAACAACCTTCTACTCCGGCTTCTTTCTGCCGGAAGCGAGGCGTGTCTCATTCAATGGGGTCCCCCGCGACAAGCTGGTGTTACAGACGTTGCTGCTCGCCTTCCTGTCCCGGCTACAACTCCAGGGGGACCCACTCCAGCTGCCCTGGGGGGACCTGCCCTTCGGGGGAAAGGGGTGCGGGGCAGGTGCCCAAGGTAAGGGGTAAGAGAAAGGTGCCACCGCGGGGACTGCTTGAGACGCGATTGACTCCGGCCGCCGGGACTGCCGCTCCTTTCAGAGAGCCGGGATCCCGCCCCCGCGAGAGGCTACCTTCCACCTCGACACTGCGTCTCCTCAAAGCCCCGGGGAAGTGCTGAGGCGAGACACCCCCCTCGCTGTAGGATGGGGTGACGTAGTGAAAGGAATGTCAGGAAGCGGGAGTGCCCCAAACAATAATAGGGGCCGTTGGAATGCCAATTGCAAACAATGGGGATGGAATGCAGTGACAGGAGAGCGGCATCTGATCTGCAGCCTCGGGCAAAGGCAAATGCATTGGGGTTGTGGTGAGTCTGAAAGGAGTCAGTAAGGCTTCTTGAAGCCAAAGGAGAATGTCACTACTCACTAGGGAATAATGGGGGAATAGTTGTAATAGGTAGTATGATGGGGGGCACAGGGCACTTTGTGGAGCAGGGGGAGTGACTAGGAATCTGGGGATTAAGTGCATTGACAAGGAAGACCACTACGGAGCAGAAGGAATGACAAGAAATTTAAGCAGGTGGAATTCCAAGTAGGGCAATATAGGCGGAAAGCAGACTGACAAACCGGATGCCATTGGGAAGCAGGTGAAGTCACAAAAGATCCATGGGGAGCACTGGGAATTGAAATAAAAAAAAAAAGAAAAGTGGGTGAAATGATAGCAGGGCACTTTGGGGAGAAAAAGGATATAAGGAGAAATAGGACATCATGCGGAGGAAGCTGGATAGCAATAGAGGTGCGGTTTGTGGAAGGCGTAATAACGATTGGGCTGTGTTGGAGTCCTGGCAAGGGCCACTGTCTCCTATGGTAACGAGGCTAGATCATAAGCTAGAAGTCAGATGTGAGGAATTACCATATCCATATTCCTTTATGGCGTTGGGTGCTTTTACACATTCTGCATGCCCTTGCTGCAGATGCGGAGGTTAACATGTGAACTCGCATTGGGTGACATTCACGTGTTGCCCAGGCATGCAGCAGCACCCACTGCTGACTGCCCAGCAGCCCCAGGTTCTTCGTGATTGGGCTGCTGCAGGCAGAGTGCTTCTGGGGGCTGCTGTATGCAGACCAACAAGTGGCAAGTGTTTGGGGAATTCTGCCAGCAGATTACTAGAAGGAGGTAGGCAGCTGTATGCCAATATCTTCCTGAGTGGGGTTGCTGCTGCAGGCACGCTGGCTGATTCCTCCAGTGTGTGCGCCTGCAGCAGCTCTGGCCTAGGAGAGATTGGTGCTGATACTGGAGGAACAAGAGGTAGATGCCTGCTGGGTTTAGCACTAATCCTGTTAGGCAGACCTCCCCTCCTGTTCGATCAGGAGAATGCACTACTGCTTTCCTTATGCCCTGTCAGTCTTTCTACTTGCTCCCCATAGCATGCTACCTGTCTTTCAATCTTTCCCACGTTATACTTGTTGTCATTCCACTTGGTGACTGTCCTTCCTCTTGATCACCAAGCACTCTTTGTCTTTTCAGCTGTTCTTCATAGCGTTCTGTCTGGCATTTCCCTATGTCCTTTTAACACCATATTTTTCAGTCCATTTTCTTTCCATTCCACATTATTACTTAACTTGCCCCTCACAGTGTCCTCTCTTTCCTTACACTTGTTCCCCACTGTCCCCTTCTTGTCATCTCTTCTTCTCCCAGTGCTTTATACGTGATTCTGCCTGCTCCCTATAATATTGTATCTATTGTTCTTCCTCTTTCCCATTGTCTACTGTATTTAATTCTTCCATTGCATTCCAATGTTCCTTCTTAGCACTGCTTGTTGGCCTCATTGCATCTTCTTGGACTCATTGCAGTCTGTATGCATTTCCTCTTGTCTCCAGTGCATCTCCTAAGTAGTTTTCTAAAGGACCATTAATGCCTATTGTCATTTCATCTCATTCTGTAATATTCAATTATTATTCCAGTTACCTTAATTATTGTCCATAGACATTCCTTTTTCTGTTGCTTGATTTAGTAACTACAAGAATTGTGGCCTTGGCATGTGATGTGTTGCTGCTGCAGTGGAACCTTTCTTACCCATAGTTGGAGCCACAAAAATGTTTGCGAACCTTTATGTGTAACATCTTTAAATGCTGCTGGGGTATCCTTGTGATATCGGTAAACACACAGATTTGAGACCTGATACTCCAAGCAAGTTATTGGGATCAGGCGTTGTGAGAAATGACATGCCTTCTGATTTTATCAGAAGCAAAAATGTTCAAGTCATTTTTCTTAATAATAATAAATTAATAATCTGGATCAAATCCAACCTAAGAAATGAACCAGTTTGGACTAGAAGTGTGAAAGTAATTACTGAAACAACAAAAGGTAAACCTGTATCTAAAAGAGCATTCTCAGGATGGTAAATACCATTGGATTTCTAGCCTGGTAACCTGCCCGTAAGAATTCTGGGTTACTCTGTTTATTTTTCCTCAAAATAATTTGCATCTGCATCATTGTGTTCATTTGATGAACTTAAAGTTTACACCAACAAATGCAAATTTATCAATTTTAGTGTCTGTATTTTTGCGCAATGTTCCAAGAAGCACAGTAATACTACATTTCTCAGTCAGATCTCCCAGTAACTACATGATGTGAATCATAGCAGTAATTAGTCTTTAGCCCAGTTTATTTTAACCTTTATTTGGCCAGTGTTCAAGTTAGCATTGCAGTACTGTGCAGTTTTTAAATTCAACCATCCCCCTAATGAAAACAATGTTCTGCTGCTCCTAATTGCACATTTGCTTCTCTGTTACACAGATGTCCACTTATACTGGCCATGTATCAGTTGTTCTTTTCCTGAGGACTGTTGGATTTTAAGAACAGCGTTTAAATGGTATAAAATCTAGGTTTTTTTTTATCTTGTCAAGTATAATAATGAATTCATTTTTTCTGGCTCAAGATAAGCAATTGCTGTGACTGTCTCATGTTTGACTTAGTTTGGTTGGTTCTCTTTTTAAATAGGAGATGACAGTCAGAAATGAATCCTGTGCTACAGGGGGGATACCTATGACCTACTTAACCTGCCTGGCTTACATATTGGAAGAATGGACTGGTGTGGAACACATTGAGGACTATCTGAATTTTGTGGCTTACCTCTTATGGCTATTTACACCTCTGTTAATAGTGTTTATACTTCCTGGACTTATCCTCCTCCTTCTTTACTTTTCCGTCCTCATTCTCCATATTTACAAGAGAAAGAATGAGATAAAAGAGGCCTGTTCCCACGATGTCTGGCATGGTGCAAGACAGCTATTGGCAACTATATGGGATGGACATGCAAGAATATGGAATGGTGAGTCCTGCAACTTGCCATTTGAGTGATCCACAAATGACACTTGAGCTCAAGTGGCCTAAAATATACCCCCCACCCCCTTTTTTATTTGTTTGTAAATTCTATATAATTCTGGCATGCACATTTATTTTCAGAACAGTTTCACTATCTCCTCCCCCCTGCCCTGTTTCTCCATGACTACCAGTGCTGTTGCCAGGGTCCTTGGGGAAGAACTAGGTCAGCCTGTCAGTTTGGGCATAAATTCTGCATCCTTGCTTTAGTCTGTTTTTCTTGGAATGGTTTAATGTTTCCATGTTGCAAAGACTGTATAGAGGTTTTTTACTTTCTTTTTTAAAAGGATATTTCTAACTCCCCAAGAATTTTGACAGTTGCTTTGTGTGTGTTCTCATTAGAGCAATTCTGCTGTCCTGCACACTCAATGATTGACAAGACAGAATAGCTGAGGAACCTGCTTAGCAGCCACTCAAACTCACTGGATGCTTCCTAACTTTCCTTTCCCTGCTCTCTAGTTATGTTGAGAGGTGGGAATGCATTTTAGTAAACAGGGCAACTCTCTCACCTTCTCCCAGCTGCAAAGCAGAGCCAGACCATGCTGGCCTCCCAGTAGTTCTCAAATTAATTTTTTGCTGCAGCCATATGTTAAGCCACAACAAATAGACAGTAGCTGCAGGGTTGGCTAATAAAAATATTGTAGTAATAGTATGGAAGTGTGTGAATAAAATCTTTTCAGTGTAAAGAATGTGATATTAATAGTACAATCCACATGGTTATTGCTAGTAGGGAACTTGGAGAAGAGGGTTTAGGAGGAACCTAGAACTCTAAAAGTTATGATGACTGTACATGAGGTTCCCTTGACTGTATCTACTTAATTTATTGAAACCTATAACCCATCCTTTCTCTAAGGCTCAGGGCAGCTTGCAAAATAAAAAAAAACATAAAAGTACATTACAATCCCCTACAAACCCTACCCCCTAGAAACTCCCCTTCCAATTCCTATCCCCACCTGCCAAATGCTTGGTCAAAAAGAAAGGTCTTTTATTGCGTATGGAAAAAACTCGAGTTCTGGTGAACCTCCAGGAGAAAGGAGTTCCACAATACTGGGTCAGCAGCCGGGAATGCTTCTCTCACAGTATGAACCTGGTGGGCAGATGGTACGTGTAAGAGAGTACTCCTGGCTCACCTCAGGGATCCTGATGGGAGCATATGGATCCAACTGCCTTTACTCTATTCTTGTCCTCCTTGATCTCTCTGCTGCCTTCGACACTGTTGACCACTCACTCCTGCTTGAATCGTTCTGCTCCCTTGGATTCTGGGACTCTGTCCTCGACTGGTTCTCCTCCTATCTTTCTGACAGCTCCTTCAATGTATCTCTTCCTAACTCCTCCCCCTCCCTCCCCCTTTCGGTCGGGAGCCGGGGGCCCCGCTCCTGGAGCCTGGTCTGTTGTGCTGCCAGCGCGTGGTGCTGCGCCTGAATTCAAATCCAGGCTGGCCTGGCCCTACTGCGGGAGCTGCTGGTGCTGCGGGGGTGGGGGGGGGGAGTCCCACCCCTTCTCATGCTTATTTTCATGTTAGATTGCATACTTCTTGTAGAAGATTCTTCCGTTTCACCCATGAATCCATGTATTTTCAGTTTTGTTCATTACCATTTGGACTCTCCTTGGCCCCTAGGGTCTTTACTAAGTTTATGGCCCCAGTCATAGCTTTCCTTTGTAAGCAGGGCATTGCCATTTCCCCCTATCTAAATGACTGGTTACTGGTTGCTAATACCCCAGACACCTTAAATGCTAACCTTCGCTTCACTCTAGATCTATGCGTAAAGCTGGGACTGACTATAAACATACAGAAGTCCCGCCTGTCTCCTAAATGTCTTGTTGAAAAAGACATTTGTTCTGTTATTACTATATACGAACACTTTTGCTTGATTATTTTCATTTGTT
>QEPC01005540.1:272771-293952 GCA_003113815.1 Sphenodon punctatus | reverse complement strand
CCCCCCCCCCCCACCTTGTACCTAACCATCTCTGACCATAGTGTTTAGCCCATTTTAATCCCTTGCACATGACAGGTACTCCACAGCCTCCTTTGGTAACTTGTTTTACTGACCAACCGTTCTTAGGGTTAGTTAATTCTTCTTGATATTTATTCTAAAAATTTTCTCCTTCAAATTAGCTCATTCCTTTTGTTCTACTCTCATTGGCCAAGAAGAAAAATGTGCTACCATCTTGCTTATTGCAGCCTTCTGCATATTTAGAAACTATTATGTCCCCCACCTGAGCCTTCTCTAGATTTAAATGTTCTCAAGTCCTTAGCCTTTCTTTCTAGGTATTGTATTCTGAATCATGGTCCATCTTTGCTGCTCTCTTCGGAACACTTCTCTACTTCGTCAGCATCTTCCATAAAGAGTAGATCCTCAAATTGGATGCAGTACTTCAGCTGAGACCTGATCAGTAGGGTTCCTAGATTTCTCTTCCAAAAAATTGGAAATTCTCTGAACCCACCTCCCCAAATTCTCTGATTTAAAAACACCAAAATCTGTATTTTTCAGCTGTTAAAATTAGAAACTGATTATTCATTCAATTAATTATTCATTTTTTGGTTATAATTTGATGCACTGATTGCCACTGCCACTCAAATAAAAAAATATTCCACATCAGCCAGCCCTGGCACGGAGCCCAAGTCTCTCCCTCTGCAGGTGTGTGTGGGGGTGCCGCTCCAACTCCCTCCTCCCCGCCAGCCCCAGCACAACCCCAACATACCTCTGCCTCGCCAAAAACCGGCTTCAGCTGTGTTCTCGCACCGAATCTCTTCTCTCAGACACAGGTTCACACCAGAACCTCCACAGAGCTTCCATCTCCTTTAAATTCCCACTGCTGCCGCTGCTGACAGTGAGTTTTTGCAGGCAGAAATTTCCCAGAAAAACCCCAAATTCTGTTTTTCTCTGGGAAAACAGAAATTCTTCATTTTTCTCTGATAAAACAGGAATTCCGTGTTTTTCTGTGCTAAACAGAAAACTAGGAACCCTGATGATCACAGTAAAGAACACAGTAGAATAGTTAAATTCTCACAATTTGCTTGACTGAGAAAACCAGAACCCCCAACACACTTTAGCCAACCTGTTATGTTCTCAGTTGGGATGGTGAAAGTTTGGTTCAATGTAGGATTTGTACCAAGCACTAGCAGTCTGGTTATTCAAGAATAGCTGATACCGATGAAAGAATCTTAGGAGAGTGGGTAAAGACATACCTGATGCTGGCCCAGTTCAGCCCAGCATCACAGTGGGCCATCTGTTTTCAGCCCAGCAGATGTTGGCCAGGTTCCTACGCCAGGCGGGAAGTGTGGGTCGGGTATGAGCTGGGCCCACAGTCTAAGCCCGGTGGGGATATATTGGGCAAGCAGGGCAGGAACATGTGTTCCCAGCCCTGGCTCATCCCGGCATGGGGGTTGCCATGGTGGCAGTGGTGTTTAATATAATAGGCAGCCATGGCTGTCCATCATGGCGGGGGTGTGGGGCAACATTGAGAATGCAGCCGAGTGGCCACAGGTTACTTCCCATGCTCCCTCCCCAGCTGGGGGAAGCCACAGAACATTTGCTTCTGCAGCCAGAGCATTCCTGGCCAAGGGAAGTCCTCCCCCGGCCCCCAGGTGGGACAGACATCCTAGTGACATCTGTTAACACCCAGTGCTGTTCCTGCCATAGCAGCCCAGCATGACATTTGCCTTTATTACACTTATTCATATTTAGTTTGTGATCCACTATAATTCTCAGATATTATCAAGTCTACTGTCAAATGAGTTACTCCCCCTCCCTTTCCATTTTGTGCATTTGATATTAGTTTAAGAACTACAATGTAATAGCTTATTGCTACCTGGAAAGGAATAAACTAGAATTCTTCCCAGGCTTTTAAAATATATATATATATATATATATATATATATATATATATAAAGGAAATATTTCAACATTGGTTTCGGAGTCTTTAAGAAACTGGAAAGCAGCTACTGAATTTTTGTGTTCACGCTAGTGTAACAAAGAATTTCCAAAGTGAATTTTCTCTCTCCTTTATTTTCTCTTAACAGGCAAAGGCTGCAGTCCAGTATCTAATAGACAGACATCAAAAAATACCAGGAAATGTATTTAGGGCTTTAATGGAACGGTTTGAAACACGGCAGAAAGAAGACTAGTGTGATTGGATGTAACAAAAACTGTTTCAGTTGTAAAATATTATTTTTAAACCATATAAATAACTTGTAATTATTGAACTCTGGACTTAGCGTGTAAATATTCTTCTCATAATGCCAATTTTACTTGTATAAATTTGACAAGAAATAAGCAATAATTATTTTTTTTCTAGTGACCTCACATTTGAGGCCCAATCCTGCAGCCTTCCTCTGGCAAAATCCCATTGAAGTCACTTGCTTTAAAACGTGGGTTGAAAAGCAACTATAAAAATGATGTTGCAAGTTTCCATCTCAAATGCATGCAGCCTGCAGATCAAGATTTATTTGCCTAATGGCTTCTTCCCCAGGCCGAATTCTTTCCATTAGAGGCATCATCATCACCAGTAAGTAACACAGGTTCTGAAGGCCAAATTGAGAATCATTTTCTTTGCATTATGCACTCTTACACCCCTGCAACCTAGTGGTATAAAACCTGTTTGTTACTCAGGTGAAACCTAATTCAACCCACCGAACCTCTGATAGTGATGGTAATGCTTGAGAGAGTAACAATCTAGCATGAGTGGAGTAACAAAGGCTTTGGGAACTGATGGCTCACTTAACACTTTTGAGTTCGGGGAGGCTGCTTGCTGTAAAAACTGCAGATATATGGAACCTCATGATGTCATTTCTAGTTACTTTTCAGCAGGGCTATAAAAATCCCCTCACCTGTTCCTCTTGTGAATGTATAATTGGTCAGCTGGTGAGTGAATTTTCACAGTTTTAAGCACCTTGTGAGTCCTAGCCTGGTAACTAGTCATTTATTTATTTAAGTTTATATGCCGCCCTTCCCAGAGGCTCAGAGCAGCTAACAGATAATTAAAATACAACCCCCCCCCCACTACAACCCCCAACAAATGCATCCAATACCATCACCCCTCCAACCCCCCACCCCACCCCCAAACAACAATCCCCATAATGTCCTCTAAATGTATTTTCAAATAAAAAGATCTTACACCGCCTCAGGAAAACACCCAGGCTTGGGCTCAAATGTATCTCCGGGAGAAGGCATAGGGGCAGCAACCAAGAATGCTTCCCTGTGAGCCCTTGTTGTATAAACAAGGCTAACAGACAGTATCCACAGGGAGATGCTTTCAGCAGATTTCAGGGGACGTAACGGGGCATGGAAGGACTGGCAGTCTCAGATATGCGAGGCTCAGACGGTTTAGGACTTTAAAGGTCAAAACCAGCACCCTGAATTATGCCCAGACAGCTATAGGGAGCCAGTGATGTGTAATGCGCTCCAGGTGCCTTGTCCCTCAAAGGAGGTGAGCAGCCACATTCTGCACCAGCTGCAGCCTCAGAACAGTCATCAAGGGCAGCCCCACGGAGAGCGCATTGCAATAATCTAGCCTCGAGGTAAAGAAAGCATAGATGATGGTGGCCAGATCAAAGGCGGAAAGAAAAGGCCGAAACCTCCTCACCAGATGGAGTCCGCAAAAAGCACTCCTGGTCACTGCTGCCACCTGATGGTCCAGATGCAACAGGGGGTCACTGAGCACTCCTAGGCTGTAAACCTGATTGACCAGAGGAGGCCGGACTCCATCAATAACAGGAGTCTCAGTTCCCTCCAGGTCACAAGGCCGGCCAACCATCATCATCTCAGTCTTGTCTAGATTCAGCTTCAATCAGCTTCTCCTCATCCAATCTCCGATGGCAGCCAGACATTGGGTAAGCACTGAGACTGCAGGGCGTGGGTCGGATGTCACTAGCCAGAACGGGCAAAGATCTAATTCACAACTGGTTGCCCTCGGCGCCCCAATCACCTTCCCACACATTGGTGGGTGACACCAATTGAAACTGATCCAACCAAACAGGACAAGACTGAGCTTCCATAACCTCAAACTTTGATTCTTCAGATAGAGTGGGAGCACCCACATTGTGGTGAATACTTTGCAGGCAAAATCGTTTGTAATTAAAATGTCACAATGGGCATTAGATGACTCCATTTCTGGGCGGAGGCAGATCAGATTAACCAGGCCCTTTACCTCCCAAAACAGCTCAGTTGGAGGAGGCTTTACAGACGCTATGATGGCAGAAAAGAAAACTTTCTTCACTGCCATTGCAGCCACTGCATATTCCTTCAAAAACAGTCTGTGCTGCAATCAGTCGGCTGCAGTGTAACTTTAGTGCCGCCTGCACTCAAAACGCCTGCACTCTAATCGTGTCAATGGCCCTGATCAAGATGTCATTCCATAAAGCAACTAGAACATCAACAGAGTAGCCATCAAGGTCAGTGAACAAATCCCCTAAAGAGTTCTGGAAGCCAATAGGATCCATTAGTTTCTGGGGACGGACCAACCTAACTGGGCCAACATCCCACCAGGGGCATAGGAGATTAGTGATCCAGGCTTTCAAACGGTAATGGTCCGATCATGACAACAGTGCAGTAACACCCACAATAATCGGAACCCCTGTTTCCAGCCGGGTGCAAAACATCAAATCCAACACATGCCCTGCCTCATGTGCCAGGCCAGATATTATCTGGGATAGGCCTATGGTTGTCATGGCGACCATGAACTCCTGCTCCAACCCTGGTGTGTCATCCTCTTTATGTATGTTGAAATCTCACCCCACAGGGCTCCCCTCCCTGGCTCCCAGTTATCAATTCCCAGCCCCCAAAGATGACAGTGAGCAAAAGGCCCAATAGACCCTGAGGGAGGCGGTAGCCAGAAAGGGTTTCCCGAGCCCAGAGGTGGAATCAGGCAGGCAGGTGGGGAACCCGCCACTTCTCTCTACCATATTCCCCCTCTCACTAGAGGGCCATGGCATTCCTTCTCACTTCCTTTCTTCCTTCCTGAATCCCCCCTCCCATGGGGGTCAGGGTACTCCCACATCTCTCCCCCTCTCCCCCATACCCGTATCCCCCTCACTAGAGGGCCATGTTGCATGGTCAGATATGCAAATTTTAGAGGACACATGAGAAATACAGGCCATGGCATTCCTTCCTACTCCCCTCATGCCCAATCCCTCCCTCCTCAGAGGTAATCCCACTCCCCTCCCCCCCATACCTGTATGCCCTCACAGGGGGACCAGGCTACTCCCCTCCTACATTCCTCCTATCCACAACCCCCCCCCTACACAAGATTACAAAACCTTTCCCTGTCCCAACTCTGTCCCTGTCCCACCCACATCCCAGCAATTAAAAATAACCTTAAACTTACAAACAAGCAGCACCCTCCACGCCCCGGCCCCCAAACAGCCAACAAACGGCCCACAAATGGATGCTGCTTTTGGTTCCAGCCTTTGGCAGCTGCCTATAGGCAGCCAAACTTTTTTGTAGACCTGCACAGGGTGGGTGGGGGCAAGATAACAAGCCCCAGGTACAGCAAACCAGCAAAGCTCTCTCTGCAGGCAGTCGGGCTTTTTGTAGACTTGCAGAGGGTCGGTGGGGTCAAGATGACAGGCTCCAGGTGCAGCAAGTGTGTGTGTGTGTGTGTGTGTGAGCTCGATATATAAAATTACATAATTACAGCCCTGCTTTTCAGTGACTATATGGAGTGACTCTAATGATATTTCTCACTGAGTAATGACTAAAAGTGTATAAATTTACGAACCAAATTTTTCTTTTGGATAGTGAACCAAAACGTAAGTAATATGCAATTACAATTAAGAACGCTGCATCTTTTTTCTAGCTCCTAATATGCCACTATTTATTAATTAATCTAAATAAACATTCCTAAATATAAACTAACTTTTCTGTTTGTTTGTATTTTGTTAAATACTTAAGAATATTAGACATTTTTAATACAAGTAAATGATTCCATCCTCTTTACTCAGGTATAACTCCCTTATAAAATTGGCCGGGGTGCTGTTTGCAAAATTGCTGCTTTTTCAATAAATTGTAATTGTATTTGTAATCTGTGTGATCTGGAGAATTTGAGCCTTAGTGAATGATTCAGTTCACATATCAATATTTTTCCTATAGATGATGATCCAAATTTCTAAGTAAAATTTAATGCTGTGGAACAATCTTTAGTTGCAGGAGTTTTTATTAAAAGAAGAAAACACTTTTTTGGCAATCCTCTTAGAATTGTTTAAGAAGCAAAGAGGCAAAATCCAATTTAAAAATGGCAACTGTGCTGCTCTGGTTAAGGTTTAATCTTGTGCATGCTTAATCTTATCCACATGAGGAGTTTCACTGTAGTGGGACTCTCTTATGCATACTTGCAAATTCTCTCATGTTAAGAGCAATGGTTTTGTTCACAAAGCCTTGATCAAGAACAGATTCCAGTATGCCATGAATTATTTTGCAGTTCTTATTGTTGCACACTGTAGTTATGTTCCATCTTAATTATTATTTGTGTTTTAATTATGTGGCAAATGCCCTTTCGAAACTCTTGTCGTTTTTTAATGATAGATGGTTTGCTTAAAGGGGTCTGTCATGTTGAGTGCTTTTTAAAAATGTTTTCTGTAATATTTTACGCCATTAAAGCTATCAGTTTGACACGCATGTTGTGCAATGTTTTTTTGGGGTGGGGGCAGGGCTTGGGGCGTGTTATGCATTTTTCCCAGGGTAGGCAATAACAGATCACTTTGCTTCTAGCCATTTTCCATTCAGGATTTTATGCACTGTTACAGACATGAAGAGGAAATTAGAAATATCTACCCAAATTTTAGAGAAAAAAATGCACACACAAACCTTCATACTGATTTCAAACTTTGAGAAGCTTGTTTTAGCAAAATGAATACAGGGAACAAAATTTAGCCTGACAGTGTCCTTTTTTATTTATTCATTTATTTTTAAAAGTATCTGAACAAGAGTATCAAAGTGCAGTATCCCCCTTGAGATATTAAATATACTTGTGTGTCTATAATTTTTCCCTAGCCAATGTATATTTCACGTGTACTGTGAAAACCTACAGAAGAATAAAACAGCTGGTGCAGGCTCTTGTAATTCTTACACTACTGATGAGAAACAATTTCCCATGAGTCCATAGACCCAACTCCACATTTGAACAGTATAGACCCTTGAGGGAAAAAGTAGCTTTTAGTGGACAAAATACCAGTCCTGGGGAGGGGGGCGGGATAAGAATACTGAATATTCAGTTGGTTGAGAAAACAAGAAAAGGGTGGGAGAGTGGAGGAAAAGGATTGCCAACCAAACTGGAGCACTTCAGAGGTCTAGTCCAACCCTCTGCTTAATCCCTGTCAGTATCTCTCACAGCTGTCAAGCCTCTGATGGCTGTCAAGCCTCTGTTGAAAACCTCCAGCCCAGCACTGCCCTAGGCAACTTGTTCCACTGTCAAACAGCTCTTACTGTTAGGATGTTCTTTCTAATGTTTAGCCAAAATCTGCTTTCTTGTAATTTTGAGCCCATTGGTTCTAGTCCTGCCCTCAGGAACAACAGAGAACAAGTCTGCTCTATCTTCTATGTGATGGCCCTTCAGATATTTGAAGATGGCTATCATGTCTCCCTTTAGTCTTCTCTCCAGGCTAAACATACCCAACTCCTTCAATCTTTCCTCACAGGACTTGGTTTCCAGACCCCTAACCATTTTTGCCCCACCCTCCTGTTGTTTCGACGTTTGTGTAAGACCTGGCTGTTCTGCCATGCTTTTGGCGATGGGTAGGAGTAGGGTGGGGTAGGGTTTGGGAGGGAGGGTGAGTTTTTATGATTTGTTTTAAAATTTGTTAATTTTTTGTGTGTGGTGTTCGCCGCCCCGAGCTGCCTTTGGGCAGGATATAAGGTTTTAAAATAAAATAGTGATTTTCAAATCTGAGAAACTGTTCCCTGTAGTTCCCCAAATCAGGCAAAACATTCATTGAAGTCAACAAGAACCTTGCTTCTATAAAATACAAGACTGTGCTCAAATATCTCAGAAAGAAATAAACATTAGATTTCACAAAGAACACATATTAAAGAGATAATGCCAAACTGACAATGTTTGACAAAAATGTTTGCTAAAGAACCATCTTTAATAATATTAAAAGCATAAGACTAGGATTCATCATTTAATATTTTGAGTAAGATAATCACTGAATTAATGGGCATTTTTACACACACCTTAAAGTGCTGGTCTTTCAATCTTCTGGGTTTACAAGTCCACAAGTATGTTCCGGATGCGTTCTTCGCGCGCACACACACACACTGCCCTGAGCCAGTTCCTGGATGCATTCTTCAAGCAGTGCCTTGAGGCAGCCTAAAGTAGCCGCAGCTGTAGCCGTGAGGGGCTGCCATGGAAACCAAGTGACCACAGCTGCCTGGAGCAAAGCAGTTTACCAGAAGAACTTTTTACAAGTTTTGTGAGAAGTTCTATGCAGAAGTTTAAAGAGTCAGATGTTTAAGAACTGGGCGAGTGATTTAGACACACAAAAAGTTCAGGATGTAACAGCAAACATGCAGGAGAAACGTGTGTGTGTAAAAACACCCAATGTAAATGTAGATTCTACTTTTTTTTCTGGTGTTTATTGAATCTTTCCATTAAAGCCTTATATGTGCTACCTGGTATTGTTTGGTGTTTTTGTATTAGAGACTGGAGCACAGTCTTTGCCTGTAAAGGGAAAAAAAAAGAGGGAAGAAATTAACCCTTGCAGCTCTCTGTATTGCAACAGCACGCACACAGCAATTTACACAACCTAGGATTTCTGTTTTCCAAGGCTGTAAAGTATAGTTTACAAAAATAATAATCCTGGAGGAGAGGTACTTACTGAGGAACTACTGTCCAGCAGAAACTGCTCATTTACAGTTGTCACTGCTCATGCTTTAATAATAAAGAATAATTTATGGCCCTGACCGAGGACAGCACTTAAACAGCTGTAGAAGTCTCACTGGCATCAAGCATATACTTAAATGATGCTCTGAATAAATATGGACCTAAGCAAGTGCTTAAATGTTTACTTGGTTTGCAGCTATATTTGGCAGTAGTATAATGGCAAAACTAAAATATTATTATTAGCAAGCATTTATATAGTGCAAGCAATGTACCTGGTGCTTTACAAAGTAATGGAATAGACACAGTCCCTGCCCTAGGGCTTACAATCTGAGAGACAGGGGAGGGGGAGAGGAGACAAAGGAAGGGGAGCAGAGGGGGAGACAAGGGGTGTNAGAGACAGGGGAGGGGGAGAGGAGACAAAGGAAGGGGAGCAGAGGGGGAGACAAGGGGTGTAACAATCACGATGTGAGGTCCCAGGTGCACGTGCTTGGCTTGGTTACATCGAGAATGATGGCTGGCTGGTCCATGTGGTGAGGATATGAGTACACAGACCTCAGGTAACCGGTTGTACTGGATGGAGGGTATCAGCAAGAGTTAGGAGAGGTGAACGAGGAGTCGGGGAGGGCAGAGCGAAAGAGGTGGATCTTGAGGAGGGATCTGAAGGTACAAAGGGAGGGGACAAGGTGGATGTGGGCAGCGAGGAAGAAGGGACAAAGGCGGTTAGGGGAGCATGGGAGGGTGATAGAGGGGACAGAAGGAGTGGAGTTCACGGACTGAAATACAGAGGGAAACTTGCGCAGAGAGGTAGGGGTGAACAAAGTTGTGAAGAGCTTTATAGGTGAAGGCTAGGAGTGTGTGCAGGTTCGTTCAGGAAGGGAGAGCCAGAGAAGAGAAGAGAGGCTGCGCATGGTCGAAGCAACGGGTGAGGTGGATGACCCTAGCAGCAGAGTTTTGGACAGTGACAAGGGGAGCAGCCTTTCAAAAATTATGTCAAGTGTAGGCCTGTAGCAAAAGCTGCTACTCGCATTCTGTCATTCCATACTGATACGGTGGTAGTGATCTCAACCTTCCGTTGGTTATTCGGTCTTTCCACGTTGCCTGGCCAATGGTAATAGATCCCTGATTTTCTGCTTCTGGTCTTCTGTGGCGCCTAATTTCTATTGGAATACCTAATTAGCGGAAAATTCAAGCCACGCGGTACTGGTGCGGGATTACTAGTGCTGCAGAAAATCATAGCTGTTCGTGGTAGCTGCATTTCCAAAAAGCTACTGCCTGGAGGAGCACTTAAGTAAAGTTGCTGCTGCTCTGCTGGCACTGCTACACCACCACCCCCCGTGTGGGAAAAGTTCAGTCTGTTGCAGCTGCAAGACGGTTGCTACCTTGTAAACACAGCTCTTCGAGATGGCTTTGAACTTTCTCACATTTGGACATACTCACAAATGTGAGAATGTTCTGAGCCATCTCGAAGAACCATGTTTACAAGCTAGCAACCTTCTGAAGTTGAGCTGAGTGCCTTCCCCCACCCTGCATAGTGTGGGAGCCATGGCGTGTGTGTGGTAGCAGCAGTGCCACTGCATGTGCTTAATTTCCGCCAGCGCAAGTCACTATCGCTTCTCCAAGGGACTCTGTGAGTCCCTCCTCATTCCCTCCTCCCTTAGTGCTGCACAGTGTGTGCAGTGTACTCATGATTCCATCGACTCAGCCCCAGTTGAGTGGGGATGTGTGGGACCGGACCTGGGGCTTAAATGGAAACTAGGGTGGAAACTAGGGCTTGGGAGGATGGAAACTTAGGGAATGAAATTTGTGAATGCATTTATGGAAAGGATATGGTTCTGGGTGGGCTGGCTGCTGGACTTGGGGCTTAGATGGAAACTAAGTTGGATGGAAACTGGGCCGGGCTTGGATGGAAACTTAGGGAATAAAATTTGTGAATGGATAGGGTGCTGTGTGGGCCAGCCGCAGGAGCTGGAGCTTAGATGGAAACTTAGATGGAAACTAAGTTGGATGGAAACTTGTATGGAGGCTGGGCCGGGCTTGGATGGAAACTTCGCGAATGAAATTAGGGAATGGGGTGGTTGTTGCTTGCAATGATGTTTCACCTTCTGTCACTTCAGTGACAATGAGAGACTAGTCCAACTCCCCCCACCATGGCTGTGTTCAAGAATAAAAGAAAATAAACACAATTGTTAAACTACAGAACCAGAACTATTAAACTACAGAACATAACAGAAATTCTAAAACCATACTTACAAATTTGTGGAAGGAAGAGACTCAGTTAGTCTCTTTGATGGTAGCGGCTATGCGTGGGAAGGCTGGCTAGATAAATTTGGGCTCAAACCACCTTGAACAATATTAGTCACTCTTTCAGCGTGGTGACAGCACAAGAGGGGAGAAATGGCATGGCTAGCACTTTTATACGGCGTGGGGAGGACCGCCCCTCACCCCTGCTTAACCCTTACAATCTGAGCCGCTTGGGGTGGAAGGGCAGTTTCTGGCGGAACAGTTTGCTGCAGAGAAATGCCGTTTCAGGTCTAGTCATATGTATAATCAGGGGAACTCACTAAACAGGCTTCAGAGACTGTACATGGATGTACAGTCCCTCCCCCTTCCTCCCCCTCTTCCCTGTCGATCCTCATCAATGGGATCACCATCCTTCCCGTCCCCCAAGCCTGTAGCTTAGGCTTCATCTTTGACTCACCCCTTTCTTTTAAACCCTACATCGACTCTGTTGCCAAATCCTGCCGCTTCTCCCTCCATAACATTGCTAAGATTCGCCCTTTTCTCTGTCTCCTCCGCCAAAACCCTTGTTTATGCCCTGGTCATCTTTCACCTTGATTACTGTAACCTCCTTCCCGCTGGCCTCCCCCACTCACCTTTCTCCCTTTATCTCTGTCCCAAACTCTGCTTCCAGGGTCATCCATCTCGCCCGTCGTTTCGACCACGTGCAGCCTCTTCTCTCTTCACTGGCTCCCCCTTCCTGAACGAATCCTGCACAAGCGCCTAGTCTTCACCTGTAAAGCTCTTCACAACCTTGCTCCCCCTACCTCTCTGGGCTGATTTCCCTCCGTACTCCAGTCCGTGAACTCCGCTCCTAGTCTGTCCCCTCTCTCACCCTCCCACGCATCCCCTGCTCCCCTAACTGCCTTTGTCCTTTCTCTCTAGCTGCCCCCCACGCCTGGAACTCCCTCCCTGCCCACATCCGCCTCGCCTCCTCCCTTCGTACCTTCAAATCCCTTCTCAAGACCCACCTCTTCCGCTCTGCCCTCCCCGACTTCTTGCTCCCCTCACCTAACTCAATCTGATGGCAAGTGGATATCTTTCCTAGGCTCCTTAGGCCGAACTGATTGGGAGCCTAATAGAGGGGAGGGTGGATCATTATCCATATGCTTAAATGGATTGCTCATAAAGGAGTCTAAGCAGAACTGTTTGTGCAGGGGCTGAAGCTCTGCATGTCCACAAACTAACTTCCTTCTTTTAGTCATAATTCCGCACTCCTTAACACCACCAACAATCACAAGCACTCTCCACAAGTCAGAGAGAGATCTCCCACAGAATTTCCCAGAACCAAGAGGGACGCCCCACGCCCTACCGGCGCCTAAGGCTGTGTGCACAAGGGTGCGCCCTTAGGCGCGCCACCCACGGCACCTGCCCAAAACGCTAGCGAGTGCTGGTGGCAGCTTTATTGGGGCTCGCCCGGAAGTCCCGCTGTCAATCACAGCCCAGGGCTTGGGGCACGGCTCCCGCCCGTGTGCCGCCCAGCTGCCGTGAGGAAAACAAATCAGTCCCCCCTTCTGTGCCACGAACACTGTCCCGAGGGTCACAAGTCTGCACTCGGGCTGGTCTCTCTCCTTTTCTCCACAGGTACTCCCTCTTTGTGCTCCGCTCCAGGTCAGGAGGAAAGATTGAGGCTGAGCTGTTCCATCTCCTGTTCTGCGGATGAAGGTTCAGGGGGGTCTCACTAGAGAAGCTCCAGCAATGACGAGGAGGGAGTTACAACAGTAAGCTCCTTCTCCTACAGCCACCAATGTAATTTTTAAAAAAAATTGATTTCATTAACTTACTTAATACCTAGTAACACATTTGTACATTATTAACGTAGTTTTACAACTGACTGCAACTTTTCTCTGTTTTACAACTAACTGAGAAGTAACATTAACTGGGTGGTCACTCCTTTCATCACTTCTTCTCATGTTACCTATAGTATTACATGTAAAAGTCAAACAGGTAAGATCTCTCATCTGGAGTTAATGGCTTGTCTTGGATAACTTTTAGGCATGGTAACTAACGTGCTTGCAGCTCTTCGTTGTAATCCTTCAGGCTAGCGAGTACTCTCTCCATGGAGAACATAAACCGTAAGCTCTCGGGTAGCGACCGTGTCTATCTTGTTTTTTTTAAAGTGCCAGGTACATCACTGGCACTATATAAATGCTTATAATAATAAATAATAATAATAATATAATTAATATGATTTAGCTATTCACCCTCTGAGGTCCCAGTCTCTGTATTCCATGTCCTGCCTATTACATTTATAGCTGCTAAGGTAAGTATTGTGCACGAGTCCTGGTATCGTTTCATTACAGCTTGTTTAGGGTACAGTCCAAGCAGGGCTATCTCTGGTTTGAATGGAACTGGAAACCCCATCACACTTTCCATATATTCCCACGTCATTCGCCAAAACCTCTGTATTTTATTACACGTCCACCAACAATGAAAATAGGATCCTACATCCACGCCAGCAAAGACCCTGCTGTCTGGTTTCTGGGTTTTTTAATTGAGCTGGAGTCAGATAGTATCTAAGGGCAAGTTTCATCTGGGATTCTCTGGGCTCCAATGATACTGCACATACATTAATATGTTGGATGATCTTTTCAATTTGACCCTTATCAAATTTAATATTAAGATCTTTTCCCCACCTTTTTATATACCCCCGTTCTTTGTTGTACCACAGGGTTTTGAGTAATCTATACATTCTACCTAACCATCCTCTGTTAGCTGTGGTTTCAAATAGCACTTTCTCTAGGTTGTGGGGGATTCTGCTATATTCCTTAGCCTTCCCTGTAGCTGTGAAGGCGCTTTTGAATTGTTTTATTTTGTACTAGGGTTTCCAGTTTCTCCTGCTGAATAAATTTACTCTGCTCTGACGATCTGCTTCGGACGAAGCTGTGTTCGGAGCTGCTCCGCTGTCTTCTGGTCAGTAAGTATTTTTAAATCTATAGGTGAATATGGAGATGCTCTTATTGAGCCCTTAATTTTTTTATTTATTGCTTTCCAGTTCCTCCACACTTCCCATGCAAATGGGTGGTCCTTCCACAGGGACCCTTCTATCCATAAGGCCGCCTCCCATAATACTATTGGTGAGTTAACTGAACTGGTATTTATTTCAAAATAGTCTTGTATATCTTTTGTTAATTATTTTTTAAAGAATTTATTTTTGCAAGAGGCCTTTGTCCATTTGCCAATGGAATTCTTTTCGGGTTATGCCTGTATTTTCCCAATTGAACTCTGCTATTATTCCATGGTGGTCTGAGAGAGCCTGTGGTGTTATATAAGCTCTTCTGCAGGCTCCCAAGTTCTTCCGTAGAATTATGATGTGGTCAGTTTTGGAGAATACTTTATGTGGAATTGAGTAGAAAGTGTAATCTCTGATTTTAGGATTTAAAAATCTCCAAATATCTATTCATCTATTCTCCACCAGCAAGTCTTTGATTTGTTTCTTGCCATTTTTAAAAAAGGTTTTGAGTTTGAGTGGTCTCTCCATGATGATGGAGTGTTCAGGTCTCCCTGTATTAGTCTTCCTTTTGTGTGCACCTTTATTTTAGGGATCTATTTTTGAAAGAACTGGAGGGCAGCCTCATTTGGGGGAGGGGGGTAGATACTGACTAATGAGATCTCCTGTCCATTAAGGTTTCCATTAACCATTAGGAATCTCCCTTTCCTATCTTTTATTGTCTCTTTGGTGAAATTATTTGTTGCTATAATTCCTATCATGACTCCTGCCTATTTGGTTGGTGCACAGGATACTATCAATTCTCCAATTTTAAAATCTAAATAGATCTTTCTCCACCAGGTGTGTTTCCTGGAGGAAGAAAATATCACATTTTGTCTCCTAAATCATGTCCTTTATTATTTTATTCTTAATCGGTGTGTTTAGGCCTCTTACATTAAGAGTTAATGTTCTACTTTTCCCTGTCGTGTGTGTTAAGTTTTTTTTTTACCTGACCAGCAACTATCAAAGATCCAGGGGCCCATTTTCTCTGACCGCATATTTATGAATTTTGAGCTCTGTTGTTGCCTGTGTTGCATTGTTCCCTTCCCTGCATTTACTTGGTTAGGTTGTGTTTTCTTTAATAAAGAGAAATGCTCCTGTGCTTTTCAATTTTTTTCTTAATGATTTGCCGCCCTTTATGTCTTTGGATAATTTACATGCTCCAAAGCTAGGCACTCGGAAGTTACCCCTCCTTCTTTATGCCGATGACACAGCTCTTCTTTCAATAACTCAGGTCGGCTTATGCCGAAGTATGCAGAGATTTGCACTCTATTGCAAGCAGGAAAATTTGTCAATTAACCATTCCAAGACCAAGGGCCTGGTTGCAGGGCGCCCCTTTCGTCAAGCTACCTGGCATATGGATGGTGCTACAATTGAGCAGGTGCAATCTTTCAAATATCTGGGGGTCGTTCTTTCCGCTTCTTGTGACTGGTCTCCACATTGAGGTAGCCATGATCCAGGCGCGGAAATTCTCAAGGGTTTTTTATTCCCAGGGCGGCAAACTCGTTGTGCCCGCCCTAAGGCTAAAGTAATCCCTCAGCTGCTATATGCAGTGACTATTTAGGGCCACTCCTTTTGGGGGAAATTGGAGTTCTTGGCCTCCCAATGTGTGTCCCCTGGCCGATTCTGCGTGCAGAAACAGCCATGAGATCTATCAAGGCACAGGCCCAAATACTGATCTTCCAGTTCTGGCTGAAGGTTGTAGTCTTTCCTCTGCCGGCCTCTTCTCTCTTGTCTTCTATTGTTGATGGGAGGGTGAAGGGCAGTTGGACGGATCTAGTCGAACTGGACTTACACAAGTTGGGATTAGCAAAAGAAATTCTCCGCCCCTTGGGCCCTTTAGGTGCCATTTCTTTGATTAAGAGGAGAGTTTACGATCAGGAATTACAACTAGAAAACAAATAGACAAGTTGGTCCCAGAGAAGAGCCCTAATCCTTTTGTGCTGTAATGTTTTTCCCTCAGCCATCTTACAAGGCAGATATAAGAAAACTCCGTGGGCAGAAAGACTCTGCCCACATTGTGATATGGTGGTCCTTGAGACCAATGAGGATATCCTGTTATATTGCCCTAAGTATAACTCCCTGAGGGCTAAATATATTGGCTCCTTTATTCATTCAATGCCAGTTGGCTTGCCAGAAAACGCCCTGGCTATCCTTTTATTGGGGGGCCGAGACTCACCTAGATCTAGGGCTGTTGCCGCTTTTGGAGCCTGTATAATTTTCTATAAACAGAGGCTAGCAATTTCTTCCCTTCTTTGAATTGCTATCTGGCATTTAAGTACGAAGCTGTTAAATATAATGCTTCCTACTAGTGTTTACTCTCATTTCACTGCTGTTAATTCTGCTTGACCTTTGGATGGGGGAAGGTTGCCTAGGCCAATTCTAACGCTGCTTTATTTTGTGTGCTTGATTAGGGTACTGGCTTCATTTGCTGTGTTAAAGTCCTTTTAACGGTCCTTGAACTTACTAAGGCTTTTTTGCCTGAATTGTGTCCTCTTTATGCCAGCTGCTCAGTGGCATTCAACCCAGTCATGTGTAGGTTTCCATACCCTTAGTTTATGTTTGCATCCCAAACTGGTTCTCATAAGAGGTTATGATCATGAATACTGGAAGCTTTAGTTAACAGACTGCTTTCCACAATTTTCGTGGTGCATGGTGAGGGCTTTCTGATAATATGTTTATTTACTCTTATTTTCAGGGGCCAAAACTTGCTTTTGGGAGGGGTTAGGCTGGCTCTAAATGTTTCTTGCTTTTAGCTATATTTATAGCTTATTTTATGCTGCTGCTGTTGTTGTTGTTATACTTCTTATTTCTTGTTTGATATGGCCAATGGCCAACAATAAAACTAAACTTAACTATAATAAAGAGAAATTCCACCAACTCTGTGTTGTCATCTGACTTTTTTGTCTTTTCTTTCTAGGATGACCATCCTTCCAACTTATAACAATAAGCTCAACAATTAAAACCAAAACTAAAACATCCATCTTTCTATGGTTTGGTTCTGATCTGTGGATTTACTGGTACAACACCCCCCCCCCAACCCCATTGTGAATTAAGTGCCCTAAGGCTATGTGCTGTCACCCATAAGGGGCGGCTAGTATATGAAGTATAACCGCTCAAACAGAAAATATATACAATATCAAGGCTATTTGCATCTCTAACATCTGGTTTTTCCTTCTCTGGGGGTTGAAAATTATTCT
Organism: Sphenodon punctatus; assembly: GCA_003113815.1. Lineage (NCBI taxonomy): Eukaryota > Metazoa > Chordata > Lepidosauria > Sphenodontia > Sphenodontidae > Sphenodon > Sphenodon punctatus. The sequence goes on along the minus strand of QEPC01005540.1, from coordinate 276,605 downwards.
TTTTGTTAAAGACACGTTTGTGTATCCAGCTGGGTCATGGCTAATCAGTTCAAATCAATAAGGCTGAGTCAGACCCCTCACCCACATGGAATCAAGGGGTGAGCTAGTTTGATCGCCTTAATTTTCCCTCAGGTCCCCAATTCCTTTCTTAGTTGGGGTATTGATATTGATAACATGATTTATATTGTTAGATCCTAGTCCTTTGCTGGTTAGTGCAACTGAGAACCTAAAAGCGTTCCTCCTTTTTTCTAATCCCCCCCTTTTACCTTCCCAATCATCTCTTCTCTGTATTTTGCATTACCAGTTGCTGGATCTTCTAGAGGGCATAAGGAGGCCTCCCTCATTAGCCATGAACCATATCTTTTTGTCTTTTTGCTTGATTTAAATGTAGTAGTAGTAGTAATCCTTTATTGTGCCAGCACCAGGTCATGACAACATATAAAACACATACAAACAAACAAAAAATTCCAAAATATAAATTCACAAAGAATGAACTCACAGCATACAGGATAATAACTACTTCCTAAAATGAATACAAAATTACATTCCACATGACCACATAGCACCTGGAATTATACAAAATAGGAAATAATAAAAACAGAACAAATATATATATTTGCATATACACACACCTACATATGCATATAAACACGTGTACCTAGGCATATATACACATACATGCGTGCGCGCACGCACACACACACACACAAACTCACACATATATAAAATAAAAAAACCACAAGCTTCATACCTAAAAAATACATGACAAAGATATAAGCCATCCCAATCCAACCACAAAACATTAAAACCACTGATTACCAATAGCCCACATCCCATTTGCCAGGTCCAAAATTTGGGATTACAAAATACTCCCTATAGCCCAGGGCCCAATGTTATGTAATAATCCTTTTCACTGTATATCTTTTCAGGTCGTCCCCATATATACAAATATCTTTTATAAAGTTGCTTACATTAACCCAGATCCAGCAATAGAATGTAGCATCAAGCAGCAATTTAACATCATTCTGTTGCCTTATCATAATAATATACCAGGTCAATCACACGACACCAAAGAAACAGAATTCAGTCTACATGAGATGTTGGTGGCGCGTCTGTGGGACCATGCAGAGGTGGGCAGTCCGGTTCTTGCTTAGTTTCACTCCTTCCTGGCCAGAAGAACTCAGTGAATAGTACTCGGATTATTTTTCATCTTATCGAGACCTCTTGTGTGGAGTCTCGCAGGGTTCTGTTCTGTCCCCTCCTGTTCAACATGTATATGCAACCGCTCGGCGAGGTGGTCAGGAGGTCTGGTGTGAGGTGTCCTCAATATGCTGACACCCAGCTTTACCTCTCTTTTTCATCAGACCCAGGCACAGCAGTCTCAGTGCTTGGATGAGGGCAAACCGACTAAAGCTGAATGCCGAGAAGACGGAGGTGATGCTGGTGGGGAAGGCAGTGGGGGTGATGGCCCCTATCATAGATGGGGTTTGGTTCCCCAGGTGCGGAGTCTGCGGGTGCTCCTTCACTCGCAGCTCCGCTTGGATGCTCAGGTGGAGTCTGGGGCAAGGAGTGCCTTTCGCCAATTACATCTGGTGTGTCGGCTTCGGCCGTATGTTTTGGACTCTGACCTGGCCACCATCATTCATGCTTTCATCACCTCTAGGCTTGACTACTGTAATGCACTCTACGTGGGGTTACCCCTGGTGATGGTTCGGAGACTGCAGCTGGTACAGAATGCGGCGGCCCATCTCCTGCTGGAACTGTGCCGCCGTGAATATATTAAACCGGTTCTTCCATCTCTGCACTGGCTGTCTGTAGTCTTCCGGGCCTGATTCAAGGTGTTGGTGCTGGCCTATAAAGCCCTAAATGGCCTCGGCCTGAGTTAACTACGGGACCGCCTCACCACCCAGGTCCTGGATCGGCCCCTACAGTCATCGGGGGGGGGGTGCTCTAAGCCTCACGATGGGGAGGTGATGAAAGCCACGATGGGGAGGGCCTTCTCAGTGGCCGCTCTGCGGCTGTGGAACTCCCTGCCACTGGAGGCCCGTTTGGCCCCGGATCTCCCCTCGTTTCGATGTCATTGCAAGACATGGCTGTTCCGCCTGGCTTTTGGAGAGGAGGATGGGCGGGTGGGGGGAATGGGTTAAGGTGGTGGGTGGGGATATTTTTATGCCTCCCATTGGTATTATTTTAAAATTGTTTTATTGTTATGCATTTGAGATGTTGTTTGCCGCCCAGAGCTGCCTGTGGCAGGATGGGCGGGTTATAAATGCTTTAAATAAATAAATACCAGCTATTTCAATTTCTTGCCCAGCCACACAACTTATTCTGGGGATTCAGAATCCCACACTAATTGGCGGGATCTAACTCTGGAAGCTATGAAAGCAAATGTAGCGACCACAGCAATAACATTTTTCCTTTTATCCACCGATAGGAATATTAGGGTTTGTAAATCCAGACAAGATAAACCCACCTCTAATTTCCCAAGCATTGTAATCCTCAACTGGCCATACATGGGAAAATGGAGCATATAGTGGTCTAGACCCTCCACCTGCCCCAAGTCACATATACATTTCCTCTCAGAATAAGGAATATTTTATAGCATCCTTGGACTATCTCTGTTCTCATGGACTGCAATCGCAGCACTGTAAGGGCTTTACAAATAGAAACATTGGTAAGGGTCTCCAGATAGCTAGCGACATCGGTACTCGGTATCCAATATCAATAATGAGATAATTTAGACATTGCAATGTAAGTTCCATCTTGTTGACGTTCTATGTCTTCTATTCTACGTAGAATTATTTTAATAGTCTCCTTCCAGGGCAAACCACGTACAAATTCCACAGAGAACCCTAGCAGACCCAAATTATACCTAATTTCTTTCCACCATGGGTCCTTCTCACACCAGTATTTGCCCAATTTTTCCAGCAGATTGAAGGACAGAGGCGAAAGTTGCACTGATTTTATCCAAAAGGAGAGCTGATGGCCCCGCAACCTAGCTGAGATGAATTTACTTCGTCTCCAATCTTAGAAAGGAGGCTGGTGTCACTGGAGGGCCACTCAAAAGTTGTTGCAAATACTTATTTTGGATACTTTCTAACATGTTAAGGACAGATGAACTACTTATGGGGAAGTAGTTCATCTGTCCTTAACATGTTAGAAAGTATCCAAAATAAGTATTTGCAACAACTTTTGAGTGGCCCTCCATAACAGATTTACGAGACTATTTTGGCCTCATATTTTAAGAGAGGGTCTAGCCAAACAGCCCACCTTAGGCCTATAAAATCTATTCAGGGCAGTCAGAAAAGTAGACGCAATGGTTTTAACTGACCCAAGATGAGGGGACCAAACCCCATTATATGCAAAAACTACTCCCAAACACTTAAAAAAACCAAACTTGCTCGGCCATTCAAAAACCACCTCTCCCTTGTAAATTTGGAGAAAGGAGAATTGGTTACCTACCTTCGTGAATTCCTTTCTCTCTTACTCTCCTGATTCTCCTCTGCTGGGTAGCTCTGCTGCTGGCCGATAGGAGGCAGATGACTCATTTCTTTTATGCGCATGCGCGCCAGGAGCTACCCGGTCCCTCAGTCCATAGTATAGCCGAGTGCCCCTGTAAGTAGTATCACCTGGCAAAACATAACTTCAGGAGAAAACTGTAATACGTTAAGAACATAATATTAAAAATCAGTTGAACTGGGACCCAACATGGTCAAAGTTAAAAAACAGTTGTATAAGTGAGATGCTGAGTGCTGTACGGCAGGGAGGGTCGGAGGAGGATCAGGAGAGTAAGAGAGAAAGGAATTCACGAAGGTAGGTAACCAATTCTCCTTT
>QEPC01005540.1:228236-267643 GCA_003113815.1 Sphenodon punctatus | reverse complement strand
ATAGTATATGAGATAAATTTTGGCCCCAAAGCTCTCGGGCACGGCCGCGCCGTCCCGGAGCTGACTGTCGGCAGGCGGTGGGGGGGGGACGCGAAGAGGCATGCTTAGACGCCGCTTTTCTAACTGCCTTTTTCCCTCACCTGCCAAGTAGTAACACTGAGCTTTCTTATTTCTTTTTCTCTTTCTTTTCTTTTGCAAAGCCTTCGAGCTTCCGCGGAACGCGTCCTACCGGCCGAGGCAGATGAAAAAACTGAGGGACCGGGTAGCTCCTGGCGCGCATGCGCATAAAAGAAATGAGTCATCTGCCTCCTATCGGCCAGCAGCAGAGCTACCCAGCGGAGGAGGAGAAGGAGGTAAGAGGAGAAAGCCATAACTTTAGGGTTTTGATAATTAATTTTCAACTCCTGCTAACGGCAGGCTTCTCCAAGATTCGACAGCAGGCAATTAAATCCCAACCTACTTAGACATGAGGATAGTATCATCTGCAGACATGAGGATAGTATCATCTGCATACATAAGTGTGGAGATTTTCCTGCCTCCTAGCTTTGGTGCGTAATAATCTTCCTTATCTCTATGATCCATGATCAATTGATTAACCTAGAGATTAAAAAGAGTGGGGCCCAGCAAACATCCCTGCCTAACCCCACTACCAAACTCCACCTGTTCAGATAAGCTACCCCTCATATCTAATCTAACTTGGAGGACTGTATTAGAATATAAAAAGGGACTATTAAAGATAAGTCTCTTATCTATCCCTAAATCCTGCAACTTTACTCATAACTTCATTCTATTAATAAGGTCAAAGTCAGCTGTAAAGTCAATAAATGCCGCATAAAGTTTCTGTTTCTTCACCTTACATTTATTAATCAAGTGGGATAATAGGAAACAATGGCCCATGGCGCTATTAGAGGCTCGAAAACCTGCCTGTTCATCAGCAACAACAAGAGCTTCCCTATTTAATCCAACCAGTAAGATGGTTCAGCAAAAGTTTGGTATAAATTTTAGACATTATAGAATACAAGGAGGTGGGTCTGTAATTACCTGGGAGTGCCCTGTCCTCCTTTTGTAAATTGGAACCACCACCCCCTTCTTCCAGATCTAAGGGACCTCAGCAGCCTCATTAATGACAGAGAATAAGTGGGCCAACACCGGTGTCCACCACTCTGGGAAAGACCTAAACATTTCACTGGGAAGAAAATCAAATCCGGGAGCTTTGCCATCTTTCAGTAACCCAATTGCCTCTACAACCTCCTCTTCCATAACAGGAGACCAAAGACGAAGATCTTCTAAAGACTTCAGTCTACAGCATCCGCTGCCTATATCATGTGCACAAAATAACTCTGAGAAATGTTGGACCCATGAGGCTAAGTCAATTTTCGAGTCCCTTGGGAGATTCCCAGAGGTCCAGGCCCTCTTAATGAATTTCCAAAAGTTCCTACTGTCATTTAATCTTAGAGCATCCTGTAAGGGCAGCCATTGGCCAAGCCAGTAGATATATTTCTTTGCATGGATTAAATCCTTATAATCCGTTCTCTTATTACTAGAGAGTTGTTTCATCTCTGATTTATTTGTTCGATTTACAAATTGAGCAAGTGTTCTTAGCTCTACGTTTGCTCCTTACACTCATAATCCCACCATCCAGCTCTTCTAAACCTGCTACCCCTAGCACTCGTAAACTCCTTAGATAACAGATAGAGGGCAAAGTTCCACCAATAGGCTGTCCACAGCTAAAACTGCATATTCTAAACTGACAGCCTGTAACAACTCCTTCCTAATACCACCAATTTGATCTGTCAACAGGAAGGAATTTAACCTGTTTTCCAGCCAGGGCATCCAGTGGACTCTACATCGCCCACCTCCTGTAAGAGCTTCTATAGGAACCATACTACCCTTCACTTTACAAGGGAAAGAACACTTAAGTATAAGTTCCAGTGGGAAGCGATCACTATCTGGTTGCAGGTCCACATTAAAAGAGGCTACATACTTCGCAAGTGAGGCAGAAATAATTCCATAGTCAATCACACTACTCCCTCTAGGGTTTAAGAAGGTGTAATTACCTTGCCAATCCCCAGGGGCATTCCCATTTAAGATCATAAGCAGGTGGCTTGAGACAAACCACATCAAAAGAGGCTACATACTTTGCAGGTGAGGCAGAAATAATTCCATAGTCAATCACACTACTCCCCCTAGGGTTTAAGAAGGTGTAATTACCTTGCCAATCCCCAGGGGCATTCCCATTTAAGATCATAAGCAGGTGGCTTGAGACAAACCTGTACAAAGCCAAACTCACCTTATTAATTACAGTGTCTTTGGAATGTCTATATCTATTAATGTCTGGGGCCTCATCCTCTAGGTAAGATATTTTTAGGGCCTCTAAGATATCTGCAACATTCCACCCAGTCCTAGCATTAAAATCCCCCATTATGATAATATAGCATAATTCATTAGCTTCATGAAATGCAGATATCACATCCTCTTAATTGTTCCCAGCAATCTTGCTCAAGAGCCCAGAATGACTTCGGTGGAAAATATACATTAAGTAATAAGAGAGGGCCATTGAGACAAGAAGCCCCACATTGTATTGCTAAGAGAGAGCCTGGTATTTCTCGAACCACTTCACCCATAAATGCTAGGGCTGATGAAACAAATAGCCAAACCACCACTAGGATGCCCCTTCAAATTAGACAGATGTGCTCCAGAATTCCAGCCCTTATACCCTTCCAAACCAGGTGTCTGACCCACAATTGCTTATGTCTCCTGGACAAAGATAATATCATATGACTTAAGAAATGCTATAAAGTCTGGGTCTCCCATTTTTGAAGCCCATCCTGCAATGTTCCAGGAGATAAGGCTCAAATCTGCATTGCCATCATGAAAGTCTCGAACAGAGCCTTCCTCAAAGGCTATATTCAAGAGTCAGTCATGGTTTGGCTTCACAGAGGGAAATTCCACTCCTGATTGATCTTTAGTAGATGTCAAAAAATTAACTAATAGGGACCGACCCGATTCTTCGGGGCCACCTATCTGGATTTGGCTAGCCCCCATATCTAACCCTGGGCAAAACCCCTCCGGCATACTCCCTCTAGGAGTAAGAAAAGAGGAATCAGCATCCAATATAACCTTGCGCCTCGGCAAAGAGGATTTATTCTGCACTGGACTAATCATTGATATACCAAAACTAGCCTCTATTCCCAGGGAAGTTGAATCAGGGAAGAAAGGGGCACCATCTATCCCAGCCGGGGGGACCCTCACTTCCTTTCCCTCAACTTGCTCTATTGATCTAAGTGCTTGGTTTCTAGCTCCTTTTAGTTTAGGTTGGGTAGGTGGAATCATCTCTAAGTGCACCTGGGTCTCCTGGTTCACCGAGAAAGCTGTATAGCCATCTCTCTTAACCTGCATCTGCTCATAAAGATTGGCCATTTTATTTGAGAGATAATTTTGTCCCTCAAGGGGCAAGTTGTTATATGCAAGTTGTTACATTCTAGCGGGGAATTACAGTTGTGGTTGTAGTTGCCTTTCATGAAGTACTGGGAAGAATTTTCCCAACCGTCTTCTTTTAGCTACTGTGGCAGCTGAATAGTCAGGGAATATTCTCACTGTGCTGTTCTGAAATTCCAAATTTTGTTTACTTCTGGTGAATCTTAGTATTCTTTCTTTATCTTGAAAGTCTAAAAATGTAACAATAATGGTGCGGGGGCTCTCTCCCTCTTTGGGATTCATCCTGGCTGTTCTGTGAGCCCTTTCTAGTTCAACTTTATGGAGATCTGGTTCTTCTGGAAAAGGGGCTTTTAGCACTTCCCAGATCAGTTCTCTGGGTCCTTTCTTTTCCAGGTCTTCTCTCAGCCCTGTAAATCTCAAATTAGATCTCCTGGACCTGTTTTCTAGGTTCTCAGTTTTATCTAGGAGGAATTCTATAATCTCTTTCATTTTTTAAATTTGGTCTTCATTCTCCAAGGAATGGTCCTCCATGTTTGTAGTTCTATTCTCAGCAGTATCCATTCTCTTGGAAATACCCTCCACCTTTTTATTATTATTTTCTGTTACCTTTTGTAGTTTGTTCACCTCCCCTGCCAGCTTTTTTCTGACTTGTGCTGTGGCTGCTAGGTCTTTCCTGAGTGCTTTCATCAATGCAGTTATTTCTCTGCCTGTGCTTGCTTCTTCCCCCGGATCAGCCTGGCTAGTGGCGTCTGCCATTTTGGGTGCTTCTAGCACGGCTGCATTCAGCAGCCCTGCCCTAGTTTGGGGCCGATAGTAGTCCTCTAGGGCATTTTATTTTTCTTCTTTATTTGCCCCTCGTCATCAGCTGGTTATTGTTGTCTGTGTTGTGCTGCCGTTATTGGCTGTTTGAGCGGCTTTGTCGGGTTGTAGGGATGGAGCTCGGCTTCTACAGCACACGCATGCTCAGAACTCCAATATAATTTTTATTGTTTAAAAATACTGTCTACAGCAAATATTCATAAGCATTCTATTAAGAAATTTGGACAATGGGTGAAAAGAGACCCTGCCCCATATTAGCCCCTTCAGCCCCCGATTCATCTGTCTGTCTGAATGGTGCCCACCAGATGTGTGTCCAGGGGCAGCCCCATGCCATGCAACTGCTGGGAATGTGGAGTACGCAGTGCAGGTTAAGCTGACCAACCTGGAGCAACGGGCTCCCACAGGGACAGGTCTCATTTGTTAGAGTCCTGTGCAGCCCCGGGTCCATCAGCACCCTAGAGGTGCCCCTCTCAGCTGACAGCCAGTCTGGAGAAGGGAGCGCAAAAATCCCCAAAGACTCTCAGGGGCGTGATCTGTGTTCCCCTTAGCTGAGAGGGGTGCTCTAGCACTGGCTCAGGTGGAAAGGTGGTTCATAGTCAGGGAAGAAGCCCTTCCTGGCTGTGACCCCCATTCCATCAGAGTCAACAAGGATTGTGCCTTGCTTATTTATTTATTATTTATTTATTATATACATTTCTACCACGCTCCTCCTGCCAACAGTAGCTCGCAGTGGCTAACAAATAATTTAATAGAAAATATAAAATACAAATAAAATACAAATAATATAAACAAACATTAAAATTCATAAGGTGGATACCAAACATACAACAAGAACCCCTCCCTACCTAACCCTCATTCCCCCACCCCTTACCCATTTTCCTCACCAAAAATCTGGTGGAACAGCCAGGCCTTGCATTGTAGTCTGAAGGAGAGGTCCGGAGTCACATGGACCTCTGCCAGGAGGGAGTTTCACAGCCTCGATGCAGCCACTGAGAATGCCCTCTCCATAGTTGCCCCCCCAAGATACTTAGGGGCCTTCAAGAAGGGCACTCCTGGTTGACCGCAGGGGCTGATCCAGAGCCCAGGGAGTGAGGCAGTCCTGCAAATAGGTAGGGCCCAGGTCATATAGGGCTTTATAGGTAAGCACCAACACCCTGAATTGGGCCCAGAAGACTATCGGCAGCCAGTGCAGAGAATGGAACACTAGTGTAATGTGCTCACTGTGACCCGTCCCCATAAAGAGACGGGCCACCACATTCTGCATCAGCTGCAGCCTCCGAACCGTCACCATGGGTAGCCCCACGCAGAGTGCATTACAATAGTATAGTGTTGAGGTGATGAAAGCATGGATGATGGCGGCCAGGTCGGAGTCCAAGACATACAGCCGAAGCTGCTGCTCCAGATGTAAGTGGCAGAACGCGCTCCTCACCACAGCCCCCAACCGAGCATCCAGGTGGAACTGCGAGTCGCGGAGCACTCCCAGACTACGAACCTGAGGGACCAGTGGGGGGTGAACCCCATCAATGATGGGGGATGCCAACCCCACTGCCATCACCTCCATCTTCTCGGGATTCAGCTTCAGATGGCTCACCCTCATCCAGTCCCCCACAGCCACCAGACATCGAGTAAGCACCAAGACTGCCAGGCCTGGGTCTGATGAAAAGGAGAGGCAGAGTTGGATGACACTGAACATCAAACCCTCTCATGACCTCTCCGAGCTACTGCATATACACACTGAACAGGAGATGGGACATAACAGAACCTTGTGCGACTCCACACAAGAGGTCCCAGGGAGATGAAGAACAGTCTCTCAGCACCACTCATTGAGTTCTCCCGGCCAGGAAGGAACAGAAGCATTCAAGAACAGTCCCACCCACCCCAGTTCGGTCCTGCAAGCTTAGCTAAGAAGTGGCCAGAAGAGGGGCACGCAGGGTTCGCACACTGCCTTTAATCCCCACTTCTCTCCTTTCCCACTAGGAACGGAGAGCAGGGAAGAAGTCTTCCCTGGCTGTGATTCCCCCCTCCCTCCGCCTTTCCATTGGAGTTAGAGCTAGCACGCCCTCTTAGGCCGCTTTTAGACGATCGCGCGGTGTGCTCGCGCAAGGTTTCAAAAACCCCGCGAGGAGAGATTACACGTGACGCCGCCAGCAACCGTGCGCCTGATACGGCGCCGCGCATTCTTTTCAAGCCGTGAATGACCTACCTCAATCAGGCTCCCTGTCAGTTCGCGGCTTGAAAAGAATGCGCGGTGCCGTATCAGGCGTGCAATTGCCGGCAGCGTCACATGTAATCTCTCCTCACGGGGTTTTTGAAACCCTGTGCGATCGTTTAAAAGCGGCCTTAACTGTTGGCTAGGAAGGGGGATGGGGTGGACGGAGAGACGTACAAGCTATCACGTTGTCCTCGGGGTGGCCTGACAGCTGGGGGGGTGGGGCTTGCCGGCAATCTCGCTGTCCCCAGGCTGGAGCAGCTGCTGAGCTCTCGGGTGGCCAGGGGAGGGAATGCGCTAGCACTATTTGTGGTGGCTGGAGCAAGCCCATGAACTGCAGGCAGGGGGGCTGCCCATATGAAGGACTCCCCCTTCTGTGCACGGTGGTGGCTGGTCCATGGGGATGGCTCCAGGGAGTTCCTTGCCTGTGTGTTAACACCCAATTACTTAAAACATGGTGCACATTATTTAGGACTAGAGCTAAAAATGAAGCCAAGCTGCATAATTTTTCTCAAATATGAAATCAGAAAATATCTAATTCTCAGATTATACTAATTTTTAAAGTCTACAAGGACAGTGGAATATATTTTTGTTCTGTATTATTATTTTGCTATTGTAAAGTGTCTGACTGAGAAACATTACAAACTGCCAATTATCCTTATACAAGTATAGAAATTATTATTATTGCCCTAAAAAGAGCAAGCTTACCTTCTCTGCCAGCTCTACAGAAGTTGTATTTGGGTCATATGGAATGGGCTCTCCAATATATGTGCGCAATTTGACTGGAAATCCTCCATATGGAATAGTGAATGGAAGTCGAGTGTATTCATACAGCCACCTAATTAATCCTATAAATTAGTTTAAAACAAAACACCTGGTTTCAGATTTTGGGGGAAATTAACAGTTCAAATTTTAGAAAAATAGGAGAGCTGCAAAATTTGCTAAATCCATATGCGGCCCCAATTCTTTGTCTCACAACAGACAGAAAAGCATAGGAAGTGTGCCTGTTCCAGAAAACGGGCATAATAGCAAGTTAAGCGGCTCCCAAACTTTGGTCTGAGGGAACAGGAACTTGTCCACAGAACTGAATATTTGTTCAGCAGACTGGACTTTGATCCCGACCAGTGACAAGCTCTGCGTGTGTAGGAAGAGAAGGATGGAGGGGGACAGAGATGACACTCTACATTATGGTCGCTCCCCTTCCTCCACCCCGTAGAGAGGATTACAAAATGCCTGGCAATGAAAAGTGTGTACGGTGGCACATGAGAAAATGTGAGGGTTGAAAATGGTCTATTGATCCAAAAAATATAGAAACTCATGGGTTGGAGCTGGGCTTGGATCAATACAACTGTTTGAGGATTGAAGCCACAGAATGCGATTCGGCAACCTTTTGGCACCAACCACTAATGCTCTTTCTTAACACAAGTTCCAGTAAAATGAATGATACCTGTACTCTAGATGTACTACTTAACTAATGGTTTGACATTATAAAAACAGGGATCTGAGTTCATTGCAATAAAAAAATCTTAAATTCTGCAACCAGTGAAGCCAAATTCTGCAAATTCACAGCGAACATTAACATTTGCATAATTAACTTGATTTGCATAATTTGCAACAATTTATACATGCAAATTTGACTACCAGCATGCTTTTTCAACAGGGTTTGACACAGAATAATAACTTTGCCACCACTCACATCCCCTGAATTTCAGCACCCCAAAATTTCCACCTCATGTTAAAGCCCAGGACCTCCCTCACCAAAACATAGGGCCTAAGACCCCCTCCCACCCTCAATTCATCTCTGAGGGGCCTATTCACCCTCCGGGGTCATGGCCACATGTCCCTTACAGACAGCAGCTTCAACAGTAGTTTTAGTTTGGGGTCAAGAGACAAGTTTATGTCTGAGCCAGAATTTAAAGATCCTGCAGACAGCTCCCACTGCAGTTTCACTGCAATTTCAGCCTGTCACTGCGAGGATTGGCTGATTCTGCAAAAATCACTGCAAATTGCAACAACACAGTCAACACAGGACCCTAAATGAAAGTTACTTACTGCAGTTCTTCAAGATGGTCTCCCTGTGGTTGCACTCCTAAGACCACTCGCAGGCTGCAGCAGACCACCAGTACCTTGCGTAGAGGTGCTCAGACGCATCCTGATCTGCCTTGCACAACTGCCCCAGTCCAGAGCACATGTAGAAAAGGCAGGCACACAAGGGAAGGTCCTGCATCTCTCTGAAATTGCTTCCAATTCCAGCTGGGACCCAACCATCCGTATGCTACAGCTCCAACAGGAGGGGAAGGCAGGTGGGTTGTGGGACTACACGGTGGCCAACTTGAAGAACTACAGCATACAGGTAAGTAACCTGTATGTTGTACATTCAAATCCTTCCATGTTCCTAACCGACTCCACACAATTACAACACACACCTGACCTTATGGAAACAGCTGTCCTTCTGCTGTTCCCAACTCTTGCACACTCCTATCCAGCTTTGCACAATTGTTGCACGCAACACTACACCAATTGGACCTTCTCACCTAACAGAACGTTCAGTGATCATCAGCGATACTGAGACTGACAGCAGGGAAGCTGCTTTTCTCACTCTCACTCATTTTGTACTGGAGTGCTTTCCCACTTCCAAACTTTAAAATTACAACTCCAAATTTTAAAAGAACTAAACACAGGAAACCAGAACAAGCTCAACTTGATCTCCAGATTTCTGCTTTTGCGTCCAAACGGTCATAATTCAGTCATTTTAAGTGAATTTTCTTGAAATCTGCACATATTCTTCATCTCACCCAAGTATTTCACACTGTTGGGATATACCCTTCCAATTTTAAAATGATTAGAATGTTTATGATCTTAACAGCGTGTTGCAGTTGCCTTAGCTAACAGAACTGCCTCCACAACTATAAAATACTAGAAGCAATACCTGGAACAAACAAGAGAAACCCAAGTTCAGTGTTCTATCTTGGGAGCCAGACCATGAAAATACTTAGGTCTAGGGCCATCTTGATACAGTGAAGTTTAAACCGATGTGTTCACAGAAATTTTACTTGCTTAATCAAAATTGTATTTTAAATGTTTTAAATGGTTTTTATTGTTGTTAACCGCCCCGAGCTGCTGTGCAGGATGGGGCGGTATAGAAATTTACTAAATAAATAAATAAATAAATAAAAATCTGGTGTTCTTGGGTTTTTTTTAAAAAAAGATATAAATCAGCACAACACATCAGCCAAAAGGCTCCCTGTGGTTACCATCGGTTACTCTTGTTCGTATGATGAGGGCTCGCGGGGGGGCGTTCTTGGTTGCTGCCCCGATGCTATGGAACTCACTTCTCCTGGAGGTTCAGTTGAGGCAGTGTAAGAGTTTTTTATTTTTATTTGGCTGGCAAGGATAAGGGATGAGGGGTTTGCTGTTTTCCCTGTTTTCCCCCCTCCCCCATCATTACCAGAAGCAGCCAGCGAGTATTTAAAGACACCACCTGCGGCTGCCTCTGAGTGCTTATTGATCATCTGCCACTGTGCATGGAGCCCTGTGGGTGTCCTGCTTGCTGCCGCTGTTGCTTTCAGCTGCTGGGACCCCCGCCGTACACCCGGGGACAGAGAGGGCATGTGAGTTTGGGGGCTGGGGGATGCCTGAACTGAGACCTGTTTTCCCTCCCTCCCCGCCCATCTCCATCATTACCAGAAGCAGCCAGTGAGTATTTAAAGACACCACCTGCGGCTGCGCCACAGGCTGCGGAGCCGCCGACCGCGAGCCGAAGGGCTGCGGCCAAAGGGGTGCGGCCCTTTGGGGCCAGTTGGGGTTTAGGGGTCTGGGTCCTGTGACTAGGCAGGGGGGAGTGTTGTTGGGGGGGGGGGCGCTAGTGCTTAAAATGAGATTGTGGGGCAGGAACTGTTGACTGTAACCCCTGTGGGGAACTGTGATCTATTGTGTATTTTGTTTTAAGGGGTCTGTTGTTGGCTCTGCTTTTTGGCTGGGTCATGGGGCAGAGGTGGGAGATTGTGTGGGTTTTGTTTTGCATAGGGGGTAGTGTTATTTTGTTGATGAGGAGGTTGGTGGGGCCGACTCCCGCCGGTGAGAGAGGGGTGGAGTCGGTTGGATTCCCTGGTGGCAGCAGGGGATAGAAAGGTTAATGGTGGGACCGATTGCCAAATTGTGGATGCATTGGTGGAAGTGAGGTCATCAATTGGGGGGGTTGTATTTTGTATTGAGATGATATTTTTGTATATTATTGTTATTGTTTTGTGCTGGGTTCCCTGCGTGGGATAACAAACCCAGGGATGTATTTACTATGCTGTGAGCCGCCTCGAGTCTTTTTTGAGAGAGTGCGGGATATAAATTAAAATGCTATGCTATGCTGGGTGAGTTGGGGTAGGTTTGTGAGGGGGGTTGGAGTGGGACATTGGAAGGTGGTACTGGACAGTTTTTGGGGGGGCGGTGGGATGGCTGGGGGGTTTGGTTTTTAATTTTTTAAAATGTTTTTATATATGTTGTTAGCCGCTCTGAACCTTTAGGGAAGGGCAGGATAAAAAATTTAAATAAATAAATGAACTTCTGCACTTAGGTCAGCCTTGAGACATACAATATTTTCAAATGCATAAAAGTAGTGAAGGAAAACGCATTGGATACTTATGGAGAAAAATATATATGAAATGTATCTCACCTGTTTTTCCAAATACCTTGTATCCTTCCCGAATATTTTGGGTATACATTGGAATGATGGGCTAAGGAACAAAAAAGCAAAAGATGAACATTTAATAGTGAAATTATAATGTGCTGTAATTCTGTAAGTAATTCTGTTTATGCTAAAAGGCTATAAAAGCAGAGTGTAAATTTCTACACCTTTAGTTCCTTTTCACCCCTACTTCAAAAGCAGTCTTCACATGGACAGCTGCCCCATGTCACCCCCTAGATGGGCAATCCATTTAAAGGTGGCCCGTCTGAAGTGCAGGCAGAGCAGAGGCAGGTCAAATGTGTCCGTAACGCTATGGTGCGGGGGAGAGGCACTGCGTGGGCAGACTGTGGGCCTGGGCAGCCGCCAGGTCCATTTCAAATGGACCCAGGCGTGGCTGCAAGCGGGCAGACATGGGGATGCACCCCCCGAGTTGTGCGCGCCCACGTCCATGTGAAAATACCCAAAGTCTCAGAAGTCCATTACTTAAGATGCTGAAATAAAGGGGAACGTGGATGGAGTTAGGTGACCTCCTCAAAGAGCTTGTTATAGGTGGGTAACTTGAATATCTTCTCCAAGTGAAGGCTTTTTATTTACACAAAAATAAAATTATAAAGCAGCACCATTTCCCCTGGAATGGTTGGTTCAAAGAAAACCTAGCTCAGTGGTTCCTAAACTCGGTTTCTTGAGACAAAACCCATTGTTACGTACCAGGTCTTAAACTGATGCCCGCGTGTGGGGTAGTAACTGGCTCTGCAGCACCACTGACACGCCTTGACTCAGCTTAAGAACTGCAGCCTGTTGGCACTCTCATGCCAGTCTTACCATGCCCCTGCCCTGCCCGCCTGTTTGGTCCCTGGCCAGCGTATAAGGTCGCACAGCAGCCACAGGAAGGGTGGGTGGAACATGACATTGCTCCAGCTTCCTGTTCCTGCTCCGACTCCCAACCAAGTCTGGCCTCCCTGCCTTGTTTGATGCCCAGCCTTGCTCTCCTACTTTGACAGAATCCTGATTAAAGCTGCAAACGGGCACCTCCAATGAATCAAGGGTGCCTGAATCGACCGGTTCTCGGTCAGGCACTATCGATGCACAAACGGGACCCGACAGGCTGCTCAATTGCACCAGCTGGTCTTTCGAAGTGACAGGGAGCTGGCCCAGCCACAGCGTCCCAGGTCCTGTCACTTTCAAAGGCTTGCCACTGCTTCCTCCCCTCCAAGGTGTGTCAGCTGCTGCAGAACTGGCTGGGGCCTGTCAGTTTTGAAGAGTGCCTTGTCCTTTCAGGCATCAGGCACCCGATTGGTCCTTGAGTAGCCTCTCAGGTGCCTGAAAATGCACTAATTTTAGTACCTCATTCTGTATCCCTGTCCTGACCCATGCACCTGGACTAGCTCCCTAACATCTACCCACATCTTGAATATCCTCTGACACCCCAGAAAGAAATGAGAATATACAATATATAAATATTTGTCAGGATTGTGACCCCAATTTGACTCCTGATGAAGTTTTTTCAGTATTAAGGAAGTAATGAGATAATAGGTCTTTTCCTCTGAAGTCTGCAACTGCTAGTTCACCCGCTTTAAGAGGAGAGACAGAGAAAGTAGCTACAATGGAGTCTGCTTAAGTTGAATTTTGGGCTCCATGGCAAAAAAATTGACTTAGTGGAAATTCTGCTTAAGCAGACCTCAAGGGAACAGAACTGCAGAGGGTAGATTGATCTACAGAATCTACCACCCAGGTTGGGCCTTGACTGGGAGTCCTCTCAGCAGCTCCAAGTTAGGACCACTCACTCACACTCTCTCTCTCTCTCTCACACACATGTATGCACAACCATCAGGCACACACCCATGATGGAAGCAGCAGACAGCAGCTCGGCTGTGTCTCCCCATCACAGGCACGGGGGAAGACAGGGTTGGCAGGGGCCTCTATGCCAAGCAGTGGCACCAGAAGGAGGGGGCAGCAAGGACAGGAGCATGCAACTGTCAGAAGCGCCGCAGGGGGAAGGAGGGTTGGCAAGGTGTGTGCCTCCCAGTAGCAGCAGGAGGGAAAGGGAGAGAAAGAGGGCCAGCATAGATACACACCTCTCAGCAATGGCATGGAGAGAAGGGGTGGGAAGAGAAAGAAGGCTAGCAGGGGTGCACACCTCCTGGTGTGTGTGTGTGTGTGTGTGTGTGTGTGTGTGTGTGTGTGTGTGTGTGAGAGAAAGAAAGAAAAGAGGCTGGCAAGGGTGCATGCCTACTAACAACAGTGCAGGAGGGGAGGGGGAAGACAGAAAGCCAGGAGGATTGGGGGGGGCGGGGAGATGGAGTTGGAGAAAACTGTTGCTTCTGAAAATGAGAATGATTAGCAGTTTCTTCTGATTCCGTCCTACCTTAGAAGCACAGAGTCTGTCTCAAGATATCCAGAATTTTCACATTGAAAATTTGAGATATCCACTGTATAATGCATTGCATTGAGGTTCTCCAGCTGGGGAGAAAGTGGAATTCAAGATAACCAGAACTTCACCTAAAGTGAGTTTGAGTTATCAGAGTTTAATCTCATACTCTTGTGCAATATGCACCTGGGGATGGCTCTTCTGCTGTTCAGGTAAGAAGTCAAGTGTCTTCCATAAAACAGGAGGGAAAGAGACATAGTTTGATTGAATAGGGACTCTTAATTGTCTCAATCCAACTGCAGGAGAAGAAAAGATGAAGGCATAGTATGGAAAGACAACCTCACTTCTGAATGAACTTTGAGGGATCGTGTCTTATGACATGGATGTTGCTAGGTGATTGCCATAAAGAAGAAATGTGACTATTCAAGCCTGAGGGACCAACAAAATAACTGCTCTTGTAGTAGCTAAACAGAAAAAACAAAGTAGTTCAACACCAAAGCATCAGGTAACCTTTAATTTTGGGAGAAATTCATACACTTTCAGGTTAAAGTAGTCTTTCCTTTCCCTAGTATCTCCCCCATCTTCCTGAGGTCTCCAAAGACACTGCAGAGGAACCGGCAAACCTGTTTCCTAAATGCAATGGCAGTAAACAGAAACAGAGCCTAGAAGACATGTCTGAAGGAGCACATGCACCTCTGAATTCATGTTTTGCCACAAATATACCTTTAACTTTTTTTTTTTTTTAAATGAACAAAGATGTTTAGAAAATCATGCAAGGACTGGAAAATCTCTCCCACAGCAGAACTGGTATCTTGCCATTACTACTACTACTATTAATAATAATAAAACGGACACATTCTTGTATAGAGAGGGAGGTATATTCTCCTTGTTCAGGAAATGAAAAAATACTGGCTAGATCTTTACCAACATGCAGTAAGTGCCACCACCATGGAAACAGAAGAGAAGTAATAAAAAAGAAACTCCTTCTGGAAGCAACTGATAAGGTCACTTTCATATGTTACCTGGGAGGAAGGGAAACTTCCAAGAGGGCAGTCAAAGCTCTAGCCTCATGTGAATTAGCGCACGTAGAAATGCGCTATTCTGCTCTTCAGACACAAGAACACTCATGCATGACTAGGTACCCCGATGTAGCCCTTACAATCATGGGTGTTTTCGTGGGAGAAAGTGGAAATAGCACATTCTACGTGTGCTAACTCCCGTGAGACTAGAGCTGCGGCTGCCTTGCCCCCTCCTGGGTAATGTGAGAAACATGCAGCCTAAGTCTCATCTACCTTGATCCTCCACTGGATTCAGGGATGGAGCTTACCAACTCTATTAGCAAAAGCAATCCATCCAAACAGGAACACCTACCTCCACAGAGCTGTGGTAGGCCTAAAGCCTGAACCAAAGCCTGAATCACACTAAAAGCACTAAAATCCAGAGTAAAACACAACTGACAGCTGAATTCTGCTTCTGATATGAACTGCTTGCATAAGCTATATAAAGAACGTGGTGGTGATGGTGGATGATGATACCACTAAAAAGGTACCAGTCAAGCACAACCTGTACACACAATAGCCCCACACCCTTGAGAAAACTGATGTAGAAAAACAAAAATATTAATCATGGCTGGCATAAGGGATGAGGTGCCTTGATAAGGAACGAATGTACTATATCAATCATGATTGGCATAGGTTATAGACACTTTGAAGATATGTGAATATAGGTAAAGTACATGACATTTTGAAGATGGATGGACATACGTAACATGTTAGATAAAGTGTTGGGATTTACCTATAAGCATGAAGGAGAAAGAGGGAGGACTTTGAATCCACCTTGGGTGCTGAAACTGAGCAGATACCATTGTTGATAGCATCCAGGGTTGGTGACTCATGCAGCATGTAAAAGGATGTCAGATGTTCTGTAGACAATACAGGGCTGAAACGCCATCTTGAGTTTCTCGGTTATCATCGAGAATCATGGTTCTGAACTCATTTAAAGCAAGAAACGATAATTGAGAAAACTGCCAATTCTCAACATTTCTGTCTAGAAACTTCTTTTGAAATACAAGTTACCATTACCGTTTACCACCATTTACCAATTTACTGTTTACAACTTGCGGGGCCCTGTGGGCAACTACAAGCTGTCTGCGGCTGTGGGGAGTGGGGCTGGTGTGTGATTGGAGGAGCGTACTGCCACTCTGCTCTTCCCTCCCCTTCCCCAGGTAAGACCATCCAGGGCGGGACCCTGTGTGCACCAGCCCGAAGGGTGACATTCAAAGGGTGTCAGCCGTTGGGGCCCCTCTGCTCGACAGACACCATATTTATTATCATGCAGCCCATCTCTGCTGCTGCTGCTCTCCCGCCGATACCACTGCTGCCACTGCTGTTGTTGGACCTGCTGTAGGACCATTGGTTGCTGTCATTATTATTTTGTACCTTATTATTTTGTTTTAAGGGTTTTTTTGGGGGGATGAGGTGGGTGTGGCTTGAGGGTGGGGGCCATGGGGAGTGGGTTAGGGTGGACAGGGTTAACCCCCCTGGTGAGAGGAGGGGAGGTGCTCCTTGAGGAGGGTTGGAGGGACTCCCTGTGAGAGGGGGAGTCTCAGGGAAGTTTGGTTGTATATTGTAAAAAGACTGCAGAGGGCTTGGGGTTATTTAATAATGTATATTGTAATTTTTTATGTTGTATTGTGGAAGGGCCCCACTTCCTGGTGAGAGCAGGAAGATGTGGGGTGGGTGGGAAGGACCCCTTCCCTGGTGGCAGCAGGGAAGAAGCGTGGGGTGATGTAATGGTGAGTGATGGGATATACTGTAATATGAATTTGTTAGGGTTATTTAAAATATGGGTGGTTTTTTCTCTTTATATATTGTGGGTCCTGCGGACCATATTGCATTTTGTGCTATGAGCTGTTTCATTTTGTTGTGAGCTGCCTCGAGTTACCTGTGGCGAGAGAGTGCAGAATACAAATAAAAAATGAAAATGAAAAAAAATATTGAAAATGTATGATTTACCATGTACTGCAGTGCTTACAGTGTCCCATGTTCATCCCAGTAATGTATATGCGCAAAGTGGCGTTTTGCATTTTGCGCATGCACATTATCATGACGAATGCGGCACACAGTAAATTGGTATACGGTAAACAGTAACCTGCAGTAAACGGTATTTCAAGAAAAATTTCTTGACCGAGATCTGAGTCTGTTATCAAGGTTGTACCGAGATCTTGGGGACAATTCTTGCGTGAAAAAATAATTTGTTACTGAACTGCACTCCTAAGTTATTCTTTATCTGATAGGGAGTTCTGCTGCTAAGCAGTGCCAGAGCTTGGTCAGCCCTAAATCTGCTACCTGCAGTTCTCCTCCAGATAAGAAGATCTAGCAACCACCAAAACAACTGGTCACCTACAGTCAAGCTCTCAGATACCACAATTCCTGCTCTAAAGAGAAGGTTTGCGATGTACACCGTACCATGCTAAAACCTGCCTTTTCTAAACAAAGGTGCACCATCAGATAGGCATGCCCTATAATAGAATAAGCCACCCAGATGCCATAGAACAAAAGGTGGACCAAGAAAATGTCAGTTACACTGTGAAAGAGAGGATGGAATAAACAGAAAGCAAGTATTGAATCAGCAGTGTGTGGAAGGTTGATCTGGTAACTTAACCAACTAGCTGAGAAAAAGTGAAGATGTCAACAGTAAGTAAGCTTATTTAGGCATTTAGCTTGCGCCATAGCTACTACACAATCAAACAAATACATGCATATGATTACACATTTAGACAAATACATACATTTGATTAGACATTTAAAATAATACACTTAGTCCCTTAGTCCAAGAAAATCAAAGTTCATAGTATGCCTTGCCCTTCTTGGAGCTTATGCTGGTGACACCCGACCCCTGGAACCTAAATCACAATAATAAAACGCAAAGTTTGGAACAACAAAAGCCTTGCCCTTCTTGGGGCTTGTGCAGGCAACACTTAGCCCCTGCACTGCAGGGCGGTCAAAGGTCCACCTTGCACAGTCAAGGTACACCTTGCATTAAGATCTTCTCGGGGGTTAAGAGCAGTCTCAGTCCCCTTGGAAGATTAGATATTTGTCCAGCAGAGGGTTATACAGTACCATTAGAAGGTGCTAATCATACATAAGAATACTGTAGTTTACTCGAGAGCCAAAATGGGGTGCAGTTTCCTGATTGTTGCTGCTTGATGGGAATAAGCAGCCAATTTGATGATAACCTCCCTGTCCTGCTGCTGATATAGCCAGATTAGCTTCTCCTTTTTGGAAAAAAAGGATATCCTCTGCAAAAAAAGGGGCAAGGAATGTTTTCTTAATATCAAGAAAATAAAGGCATTCCAGGACATAATGCTCAAAATCCTCAATTGAATTTAATCCACAAATCCTTTTATTTTTAAATGCTCAAACAACATTTTTAAACATTTGTTTTATTTCAACATTTATTTCAAACATTTATTTTAAATGCTCAAACAACATCCCGCAGTGACTGCCGTTAGCATCTGGCCCAAACGCAGTCTAGTAAGGTGTATATGGCAACTAGACTTCAGGTCAAGCTGAAGATATTTTACCATTTCAAATTCAGGTATCCAATGAACATAGAGTGGGGCAATTGCATTAAACCTGATTGTTACATAGTCCTCTTGGCGAGTTATGTCACTAATTCTTTGATATACCTTCTGGATCTCTGTATCCAAGATGAACCTAACATCCCTGTTAGCAGCATAGCAGAAGCCTATATTTGTAAGGACAGATTTAATAACCAGGGGGATTGAACTGTAAAAGATTTCATCTGATCTTCCAAATAGCACATTTAGATGTCAACAGTATAAATCACACATTACTCACCACTTTTGCCTTCAAGGCCACCTCCACAAAACCTTTACGATTATGCCATACTAGTTTGTAGGTTTCATCACTAAAAATTGCTTCTCGAGTTCCACCTGGTGAAATCCCCACCCAGTGGCCATCCTTCAGAGCATCTAAACATTCTTCCTTTGTACCTTGCATACAAGTCGTCATGTCAAGCAGTATTTTAAGACCTATAAAAAAAAGTTGTTACAACAAACCTTGAAATACAATAGCTGTAGCTATACTTAAATTGTCAAAATTTCCCCTAAGAACAGGAAAATAATGTTTTAAATTCTCAAGAACCATAAGGAAAACTACATCAAAAAGTTAAATAGAAAATTCAAGCTTTGTTTAAAATTGTTGCAGAATAGTCACGGCCACTCTTGTTTAGTTTCCCTTTTTAAAAAAATCTCTCCCCCTCGCAATTTTTGACACTGTGTGCAACCATTTTTGCAACTCACTTACATATCCATCTTAGTTCCCATTATTCCAGGATTTGGTAGGCTAACTAGAAGCACGTTTTCTAAGGAAACCAGGGTGTTTCACATGACTGCTTTCTCTGGGTCCAATTTTGGACTCCCTTGGCAGTCCTCTTGGAGCACAGGCAGAAATCAGAGAGTGGGGTAGAAGGGGTGCACTATGGATTCAATAGCAAGCCCTCAACTTTCCATCAACCTGTTTAATTATGTGCATCTATGGGTGAAAAAAGACATGATGCTAACCACCCTTTAACCAACCTTGGTGGTTATTTATGCATATTGCAGGGCTCTATTGCTGCCCTATGCAACCCTGAAACATGCATAAATGACCACTAAGGGTGGTTAGCGCCATATCTGTTTTCACCCTATGAGTCAAATGCACAATGGTGCTAGTATTCAGTTTTCCACAGCAGTTGAAACAGCAAATGTAGAAAGGCAATTGGTGGTTGTTAACAGAGAACTGGGGATACATACCCATTTCCCCATTCTTTTAAATTAAATTAAATGCTCAAATCCATGTCTAAAGCACTATTAAGACTACATCTGAAATAACAAGTCACGAAATGCAAGTATTTAAATTCCTACAGAAATAGGAATTAATATAGTGCCTATATAAAAGTTTCCCCATTTAAATGTGATCAGTACATTATTGTTAATATTGCTAAATCTATGCCATAAAATATACAAGAGGTGCAACATGGCTTCTTTGCAGCTATTCTAATGTCTGTGAAATTGGAACACTGTGTGAGTATTTAGGTGAATTTCCTTTCCTCTTTTCCCTCCAAATCAGAAGTAATGACACAAAAATCTTGAAGAACTAACACCATGTTAACAACTTTCACAGGGCTGCTGAGAGGAATTTGGGGGCCTGGTATATCCTGGTGGGTTGGGAACTACCTCCCACTCCCCCATTGCCATTGGGTAGTGGCTGGCCAAGCAAATTTCTGGAGAGGCTAATACATTGTTCATACTATGCTATTTGCAATCCTCTCCCAGTCACTGAGGTTATGCCTAGTGTGAATTCAGAAGGGTTTGGGGGGTTTTGTTTGCTTTTTTTACATACAGCAATGTGCTTTAATAATACTTTTCTATAGAGTGCCCCTCCCCATCAAATGGCTCTTGGAGTGCTTTACAACATAGATTAAAACAGTGAAATACCATACAAACCTCAAGGCCATTTACAACCATTTAAAAGGGGAAGGAAAAAATACAGCAGCGGATCATCTAAAAGCAGCTAGAGAATAAAAAGGCTTTCAGGCACTTTTAAAAAGTGAGGATGGAAGAACTGAAACATACATCTGGGGGAAACGAGTTCTACCCTGAGGGATCCACCACATCAAAGACCTGATCACTCGCCAAATTGAGGCGCGTTGACGGCATCACCAAATGATGGACATTTACTGAGAAGAGACAGCCATCAGGGTGAGGTTACAGGAACAGATCTCAAATATAAGACCTGTTCAGGACCCTGAAAACAACTCATGCATTCTTAAATTCAAACCTTAATGAAGGTTTATGCCTTGGATATCTACTTTATAGAACCACTGACTATATCCAAACCAGAAAATTTCATGAAAACATTTATATGCTCTTGAACAAAACAGCTCTGAAAAACCCTTCCCCCCTCACCCCAACAGTGCCCCCTTGAACTGCCTCTGCCCAACACTCTTGCCTCTGCTCTGACTCTCCAGACTACTCACCAGCTTAATATTAGGGATGAACATTATGGATCCAGATTAATCCATAACTTGCTCGTAATGGGCAGTTATGGATTAATCTGTAACGAACCGCAACAGTGGCAATGTGCCCATTGTGGATTCATATTCAAATCTATTAAAAATAAGAATAAAAAAATAATTGCACATATGCAAAATGGCCACTGCGAATACCCTTTTCCAAAATGGTGGCAGTAGCATCATCGTCATTTTGGAAAAGAGCAGCCAGTCTGCACTTGCACAGTGGCAATTTTGTGCATATGCAGACTGGCTACCCTTTGCAAAAATGGCAGTAACACTGCTGCTGCCATTTTGGAAAAGGGTATGCATGAACAGAACAGTCTGGTGGCCATTTTGTGCATGTGCAATGATCTTTTAATTTATAAATTATTTTTTATTTATTTAAATACGGATCCCTAATCCAAATCTGTAATTAAATCCAGAAATTACGGATTCAGATCCACAACAGATCTGAATCTGTAATGTCCTCCGGATGCTCACCCCTACTTAATAAGCACTCAGGGGAGTGGGATCTGGGTATCTGGCTTAACAGGACTGGAAATACCTTGTGTTTCAATGACTAATTTGCAGGGTTATGGTTTTCAGGCTTGATGGCTTCATGTTCTATTTGGGCTTGTATTTTAGCCGTTTGCGTGGTGGATCTACCCAAGAACATAAAGAAGGGCAATACTGGGTTAGACCAATGGTCTATCACCAAGTCCAGCATCCTGTCTCCAACAGTGGCCTCTTGGTAGTTTCAGAGAAATACTCAACAGGTCATGAACCTAGCCCTAGCCATGAACTCACTGTGTGGCCTTGGACAAGTCACAACCTCTCTGCCACAATTCCCCACCTGTAAAAGTGTGTGTGTGTGTGTTAACCTCACCCTTGTCCATCCCAGATTGTAACCCCACTGGACAGGGACCTGTCTCAAAAAATGCATAATTGTAAAGTGCTGTGTATGCCTAGTAGCACTATAAAAAAGATAGGTAGTAAGATCACTCGTTATGGTTACATTTCTGCTGTTAATTCCCAGATCCCAATAGTCAGATTCTATGTCCCTGCAACCCACTTGAGTAATAGCCATTTGTGGACCTATCCTCCAAGAATGTATCTAATTTTTGTTTGGACCCAGCTATCCTACTGGATATATCCTTCATGACATCTGGCCACATGTTCCACAAGCTAATTGTGCATTGAGTGAAAATATACTTTCTTTTGTTTGTTTTAAATCTTCTACAAGTTAGTTTTATTGAGTATAAAACTAGTATTATTTGTGAGGGCAAATTTGAGAGGGCTATTTACTTGTTTGACACTACTCATGATTTTATACATTTCTATCATATCCCCTTCCTGTAGTACATTTTTTTACAGCAAGGGTGGCCAGACTTATGGTGCATGCAATCAATTTGGTCTGGGTGTCAACCTCTGGTGATCTTTCATAACTCCTGCTGCTGGCATCAGAGTTTCAGGCCAGGACCCATCCAGCTAGTTCTAGGGCACTTCAGTAATGACTTCAAAAGTGGAGAGGAGAACTGCTCTTTAGAGAGATCCGTTCCTGTTACACTGGAGCAGCACTACTAGACCGTCTCCTCCCTAGACACATTCCTTGGATGCCAGTCCTGCTCTCAGCTCCAGCGTGAGGCAATATCCAAGAGGCTGGTCTCCCTCCTCACGCCATGATCTACTGGAGACAAGCTTTCGATCTACCAGTAAATCACAATCTACCTCTTGGCCACCCGTTTTACAGGTATGACTAAAGCTAAACCTCTCTGTTCCTGCTTGACATGTTACTACCTCCTGGGATGTCACTGACAATCTCTCTGTAAGCTGGTATTCAGAACTTCTTTTTAAATTCTATTTAATGGTTTGTTTTCAGGTCCTCCTGCAAGAACTGTAAGCAGTTTAATCCTCGTCTCCATCTGCTTATCACTATCTCTGTGGAGATGACCATCTTTTGTCTCTGGTGTTTGTTGCAGCAACTCATTTACCTGTGCTGAAGTTTGAACTTTTCCTGTTTTTTTCCCCTCCTGGAGCTGTTTCTGTCCTCTCAGACTTTGTTAGGACCTTGTCTGTTATCTCTCTATGTTCAGTCCCACACCCAGCTTTTGGCTGCTCCAAATCAAGCATTTTTCTGTCCTGAATTTTTACTTCCCTAGCATTCTCATTGCTCTGGCAATCTGGAGGGGTCTTCCCATCCCCTTTTCCCTTCATTGGCAAGAGGGAATCATCCACTTTGTCACCATATTGTAAGATGAGAAAGATGAAGGGGAGCCATTTTGAAATGGAAAACAGAGTATTCCGACTTCTAACCCAGAGTATCCTCTGTTTATTATACACTTCCTAAACCTCGTTAGCTTCTGTAGCAACCCGTCTCTTAACCCACTCCATAGAAGCTACACACACCTCTGAGCCTGCACAGAGCAGAGGTGGCTTCCCAAGGAGCCAAGGTGGCATACAGCCTGTGGGTGCACATACAATACAGTGTATTTGTGCACCAATCTAGTGACCTCTAGCTTTAGAGAGATTTCCATTATTCTAGCAACCTTGCACTGAGTTTTGCTAACGCTTGTACAGAGAGTTAACTATGAAGTGTGTGCACCTATACAAATCAGGTGCCACAATAAGCAAGGGAAAGTGGGGAAAAGGTGCAGAGGTTAAAGCAGGGGGAAAACACTTTACAACATTGTGGAGTGGAAACCTATTCTGGGCAGTGGAATATTTCCAGGGTGTGGTGAAACATCAGCCACACCTCATTCAGTTTCAAATGACAGTGAAGTAGAAGAGCAGAAACCATCCTCCAATCTGAAGTAGAGAAAGAGG
Organism: Sphenodon punctatus; assembly: GCA_003113815.1. Lineage (NCBI taxonomy): Eukaryota > Metazoa > Chordata > Lepidosauria > Sphenodontia > Sphenodontidae > Sphenodon > Sphenodon punctatus. The sequence goes on along the minus strand of QEPC01005540.1, from coordinate 244,249 downwards.
ACAGTATTAACTATCATTATCAAGATTGAATCCATTTCAAAGATTGGGGTGAAGAGAAACCATTGCATGTTTCTATTGAGAACATACTCTCACTCAAGTGCAAGATCCCTGAAACAGGATGAAATAGATAGGTTTAAGTGTCATTGGCTGTTTTCAAACGGCATGTGCCCACCCAGGTCCATCCATTCCCCTTGGCCCTGGGCACCAGTCTGAAGACAGTATGGCTGGAGGTGCGCTCCCGTAACCCACGTACTGCCTACCCATGCCCCCGCACAGAGCAACCTTCAAAGTCCATCACGGCCTGGGCCCTGCCTATCTGCAGGATCGCCTCACTCCCCATGTGCCCGTGAGACCCCTGAGATCGTCCGTGGGGGCCTTTTTGGAGGCTCCGCGGGTGAGATGGGTGGCCAGTGACATGAGATTTTTTTCGGTGGCTGCCTGTGCTGTGGAATTCACTCCCGGAGGAGGCTCGGTTGGCCCCCACCCTCCTGTCATTTCAACGTTTGTGTAAGACCTGGCTACTCCGCCAGGCTTTTGGCGAAGGGGGGGGGGTACGGTTTGGGAAGGAGGGTGAGTTGTTATGATTTGTTTTTTAATTTGTTGATTTATTTTTAAATGTTTTATTGTTAAATATTTTTTGTGTTGTTCGCCGCCCCGAGCTGCCTTTGGGCAGGAGGGGCGAGATACAAGTTTTAAATAAATAAATAAATAAATAAAAACCTGGCTCACCCCCCCACCCCGCACCTCCGTTACTCTGTGTCAGGGTATGAATGGGCAGTGCATGGGTGCACACTGACCACACCCCCATCCCCTGCCCCCCCACTCACCGGATGTGTGTGGTGGTGCACATGGACCTGTCTCCCCAGTCAGGTCCATTAAGCTCCTTCCAGAAAGCATGTGTAACTATCAGTTTTGTATTATCTGAATTAACCAATTAATCAATTCAATTAATTATCTGAATTAGTTGATTCTGTAAATTTAATTAATTAATTTCCAGAGATCATACTGCTGCTCTGCTTATACAAATTTTACCTGCACGTATTATAATACTCACATTTTAATGCCTTTTTTAAAATTCTCAGTTTTGGGGGCCCTTCATCTTGGGGGCCCAGTATATTTTTACTCCCCATTACCACTCGCTCATCAGCCCTGATCAATGATCTTTAAGTGATAAGAAAGTAATCTTACCTGGACATTTATATAAAAAATTATCCATTACTGAGCGACAGAATCTCTGTTTCAGGATATACATCCTAGATTGAAAGAATATATAGTCTATAGGAATAGCTCCATGGTAATAATAAAGAACACCTGGTCCCTCCGGTAAGTTTTCAATACCATGAATTTCATAACCTGTTAAAAGTGCAAAATACAACTGTGTCAAAATATACCTGTATTAGTTTTAAATCGAGTAATTAAACAAATTCTTTATGACATCAATCAGATTGCAAACAAAAAAGAAACAACATGTCTGTCTCTCATGACTGCTTGATACTTCTGTCCCAACCACTGCAAGATCCAAACGAGGGTTAACTCCATGTCCCCCTGATAGCAAAAGAAGAGGAAAGGAGCTACTCTAGAGGAACTCCTCTGGAGTGAACATCTCAGACCTGCCATGCTCTTGAGAACACACTTGAAAAAGGTGCAAGATAAATATAATCCACTATGAAATGTAGAGATGATGCTAGATTCATGTAGTATGGCTAAATCCTGGAAATGCATCTGAACAAAGACATCTGTATATTTTGTTGTGTACTCGAACTGCATATAAATTGATACCAAGTACTTACAGTATTACTTATGTATGTATTCTCCCTCTCCCCACCAAAAAAAGCCAAGGCTTTTATGGAATAACATTGCTAGCAGCTCTGTACTCAAGGAAGAAAATACAAATCTAATAGTAAATTGATTTAAATATTTTTTAAAGTACTTAATTTTTGCTTTGCTTTTTAATGTGCCATAATGCAGGGGTGCCCACGCTTACCCGGCCCGAGAGCTACTGAAGTGAGGTATCAGCCTTTGGAGATCTACTAGTGACATGGAGGTGTGACATTATCCTAATTTACATACTACCTCCCTTCTTTACATCACACTAAACTAAACTACATCACACCCCCTCCTTGCATAACCATGCCTCCAGCCATAAGCAGCTGCTCAAGACACTTGCGAATTGTGCACATAAAAATATATATAGCTCCCCAATCCAGTCTCTCTCCAGCCAATCTATGAGGTGTGAGGAGGGGCTGCAAGAGGGTTAAAGCAGGGGCAGTGGGGGATCGGTATCTTGAATCACTTCCCTTCTCAGCCTACCCATTTCTTACACTGGTCCCCTTGTGCCCCCCATACCTCCAGCTTCACCCCCCCAGATCCTCATCCCCTCTACCCCAAGCTTCCACCCCCCCAGATCCTAACACCCCCATGCTCCCTACCTCCAACTCCCCCAGATCCTCACAAACCGCATACCCCAAGCTTCCCTACCCGATCCTCAACCCCCCATTTCCCCTAGCTTCACTCACCCAAGATCCCCAACTCCTCATTCCCCCTAGCTTCACCCACCCCTGATCCTCACAACCTCCCATGCCCCTGCTTCTACCACTCCAGATCTTCACACCAAGATGGGGGTGAGGACTGGCCCTAGAACTGGGGAGTGTGGTCTGCCAGTTAGCTCAAGGCTGATGGAGGGTGCTGCTGTCAGGGCTGTGCTGCCTTAAAGGAGGCTGTCACTTCTTGTGGCCATCTCCAGGAGACACATTGGCCCAGCCAGTGAGAAAGGCTTTGCAGGGGAGAAACCAGCAAGCAACCGGTGAGAGCCAGGGAGCTTGGGGCAGTCGAGGATCAGAGAGAGCTTCATCTGAGATACAGCAGGGGACTGCCTCTCACCATGGATCCCACACACTCACACTCTGCTCACTTTGCTATTCTCACACAACTCACACACTGCTCCCAATGCGCATCAAATCCCACCGCACGCCTTGAAGTGACTGCCATGCATGCGCAGCTGCAAATGCAGCCACACTGGAAGCAAGAGCCCTGGAATCCACTCAGCAACGTCGCACAATCAATGCTCTGAACAGCTCTGCCATAATGCCTTATCTGAAAGCTGGCATTTTGGTTTTTAACTCAAAATGTAACCTAATTTAACTCAATGTCAGAAAATTAAAAATATATAAAATACTTTGTTAAGCAATGTCACTTGTGCCAGCTCTATTATTGAAGAAACTTTGCAACTGAAATCACATTCACAACTTCTGCTCCCAGTTGGTCTGCACAGATTTTGGCTCTGGGAGAGAATCCCAAAGCCAAAATATGCATGGGGTTTGGCCGGTGCGAAAGCACCCCTTGTGTGGCTTTGTCGGCAGACACCCGGAAGAGTAGAGAGCTGGATTTCTCTGCTCTGCACTCTTCTGGGTGTTTGCCAGCAAAGCTGCGTGGGAGGGCTTTCGCACCGGTCAAACCCTGCACATATTTTGGCTTCCGGATTCTCTCCCAGAGCCAAAATCTGCGTGGACCAGCCGGGAGCAGGTGTGAATGTGGTCCTAGTTACTAAATGACAGGATTTGACAGTAGAAATGTTGGAATATAGTTATTTTTTAGGACTGTTGATTCACAGTATTATTGAGTCCTGGACCTTTTAAGTTTCCTTTTGAGTCTTGGATATTAAAAACACTAATATGAATATCCAAATGTGAAGATTGGAATTTTGTTTTCCCCTTTTACATTTTGTTGTAGTTCTTCGTATGTTATTACTGAAAAGACAATTTACAACACCATGTTGAAGCTTTAGAAGTTTAATCCCTGAAGAAGGTTTTTGAAACACATTGGCATATACACGGTATAAGAAATAGTATTTCAACATGGTTCTATTTTGATGTCTGATTGACATTTATTGATGACTGATACTTTGTATTTTAATGTTTGAGTGTTTGACACTATTTATTTTGATTGCTCTTATATATGAATTTTTCTTTACATTTCATTCACCCCTCCTCTGTCCCTTCTCTCACCCTTGCACGCCTTCCTTGCTCCCCTAAGTGCCTTTGTCCCTTCTCACTTGCTGTCCCCCATGCCTGGAACTCCCTCCCTGTCCACATCCGCCTTGCCCCCTCCCTTCATACCTTCAAATCTCTCCTTAAAACTCACCTCTTTCGCTCTGCTCTGTCTGACTCTTTATCCTGCTGAGCCACTATTCCTATACCTACGATCGGTTTACCCTTATCCTTGCAACATGGACCTGCCTGCTGTCATTCTCATCGTAACCAAGCCAAGTACGTGCACTTGAGACCTCGCATCTTCATGAATGTTAGACCCCTTGTCTCTCCCTCTGTTCCCCTTCCTATGTCTCTCCCCCAGCTCCTGTCTCTCAGATTGTAAGCCCTAGGGGCAGGGACCATGTCTATTTTATTACTTTGTAAAGTGCCAGGTACACGGCTGGCGCTATATAAATGTTTGTTAATAATAATAATAATAATTAATTACTACTAATAAATTGTAACAAATATTTATACCAGACACACATATATTTATAGAAGTTATTGTCACATGGTCCTTCTTGTTTTGTTTGTAGTGTTTGTTATTTGGACTGGAGTGTATTTAGGTTCTTTTTGTTATTATTGTAATATTGACAAAACATGACATAATGGGGAAGAACCAACAGGGTTTTAGGAAAGAAAAGGCATGCCTCACTAATCTCTTGGAATTCCTTGAGGGTGTCAACAAGTATGTGGATATGGGTGATCTGGTTGATATAGTGTATCTGGATGTTCAGAAAGCATTTGATAAGGTCCCTTGTGAGTCTCTCTTGAGGGAAAAGAAAAGTAGTCATAGGATAAGAGGCAGGGTCTTGTCATGGATCGGTAACTGGTTAAAAAAATAGGAAACAAGGTGTAAGACTAAATGGCCAGTTTTCACAATGGGTGCTTTTAGATGGATGGCTGCCCCAGTGTTGGCTGTGCCAGCCTGATTCACCCCCAGACTGATCGGTCTGTTTAAAAGTGCCCCGCTATATGTGGAAGTGGAACAGGTGCTTACGGCACTCCGGAACATCCTTGAGTGCCACCTGAGAAGCAGGCCAGTCAAACCCAGGGCACCGGTTCGAAGCAGAGCTGCTGTCTTCTCAGTGCTGCAGCTCCACTTTCAGTCAGCCATTACCTGGGGCAATATGATAGAGTTGCGGGTGCCAGCCTACAGCATTAAGCAATCTGTCTGCAACTCTATGGGTATGTGTGTGTGTGTGGGTGCCGCATGGGTAGACCACAGGCTAGGGAAACTGTTGAGTCCATCTAAACAGACCCAGATGGGGCTGCAAGTGGGCGGTTATGGGAGTGCAGCATGGAACATGGGAGCATCTCTGGGGACAGGCAGCCCCTGTGTCCATCTGTTTACACCCAATGGAGAGAAGTAAGTAGCAGGGTACCCCAGGGGTCTCCCCTGGAACTGATGTTGTTTAATAGGTTAATAAATGATCTGGAAAAGGGAGTAAAGGAGCGAGGTGATCAAATCTGCAAGTGACACAAAGTTATTCAAGATAGTTAAGAACGGGTGGACTGTGAGGAATTATAGGAGGATCTTCTAAGACTGGGTGACTTGGCATCTAAATGGCAGATGGAATTCATTGTTGACAACTGCAAAGTGATGTAGATAGGGAAAAAATACACCAGACTATGCATAACCAAATGTTGGATTCAATTTAGGTGTTACTACTCAGGAAAATGATCTTGAAGTCACTGTGGACAATTCATTAAAAACCACAGCTCAGTGTGCAGAAGCTATAGAAAAGGCAAACAAAAGGTTAGGAATTATTCAGAAGGGGTTGGGGAATAAATAGAAAATATCATAATACTGCAATATAAACCTATGTTGCTGCCTCACCTTGAATACCATGTGCGGTTCTGGTTTTCCCCTCTCAAAAAGGACATCTGGAAAAGGTGCAGAGGACAAAAAAATGATCAAGAGTATAGAACAGTTTCCATGCACTGATAGGCTCTATAGGCTAGGGATTTTTAGCTTGGAGAAAAGACGACCGAGAGGATATATGACTGAAGTTTATAAAGTCATGTGTGACATGGAACAAGTAAACAGGGAACTGTTACTTACTTACCCTCTCAAGTAATACAAGACCTAAGGGACATTCCATGAAGCTAACTGGCAGCAGCTTTAAAACAAGCAAAAGGAAGTACTTTTTTTATTCAACATATAATTAACTTCTGGAACTTGTTGCCAGAGGATGTTGTGATGTCCAGTAGTATAGCCAGATTTAAACAAGGACTGGATATGTTCTTAGGGGACCATCCATAAATGGTTATTAGTCAAGTAGGTCTGGGGATGCAACTTCAGACTGTCAGACACTGGGAATGAACAACAGGGAATGTATTATTCCATTATGACCTGTTGGGTATTGCTCCAAAGCAACCAAGTGTGGCCACTGTTGGGGACAGGATGCCGGCCCAGTATGGCATTTCTTATGTGACTTTATGGTATACTGAACCTTACAGTCAAGGTTTTCTCTACAACCACAAGGGCTTGGAAGCTCCACAATTTCAGAAATTTGGGGGAAATGCCTAAAATTCACAAGGCTTATGACAAAACAATCACAAAAGGTAGGCAAACCTTAAATAGATATAGAATATCAGATAAATCTTACTTACCATGCCAAAATCTTCCAAATACATCCCATGGCGTTACAATAATATACATTGCAGCAACCCATAAGTCACTGGAAGAATGCCCATTTAATTCGTAAAGCCACTGATAGACATGAAGGAAAAACGCAGCAAGGTAGATATAGCACAAGATGCCAAAAGGAATGATAAGGAATGCCACAATTGCTGTCACCACCACTGTAAAGCAGATGATTCCATAAAGAATGTATTTTGAAAGGTAGTCAACACCAGTCCATTCTTCCAATATCTGATCCAGGCAGGTTGAAAAGGTCATAAGTATCTGCCCTGCAGCGCAGGTTTCATTTCTACTAATCATCTCCTGTTAAAAAGGGAACAAAAACTGAGTTAAGTTGCTATTACCATTGAAGTAATTTCTTAATATTAAGCAAAAGACAGTGAGACTTGTGCTTCCACAAATATCGATATAAGTGGATTAGAACCTAGGGGGAAGTTCTGGCCAGGGTTCTGCACAGTACATGGATGCCAGTACTGCTGAACAAACTCATCCTGCCCCCACTGCACTTTGACTGGAGCCAATCTGCACCATATGTTTGGCAGGGAACTTTCAAAGTTACCATGTGTGAGGGGAAGGCTCCATCTCTGTATGGCAGGCTCTGGGATCATGGAAGGGAGTTGAGCTGGTACAGTACCACACACACACACACACTACATCCTTACAGCAAAGCTGCACAGCAAAAGACAGACAGCCCACCTGTGCTCCCTAGCGGGGGTGCATGTGGAAGAAATGCTGCACCAGAGACTGGAGAGAAAGAGTCTTTTATAGAAAAATAATCCAGAGTGTGGTCGCCGTATTAATCCCAAGTGACAGATGGAGATAAAGTAGTTCAAATGATAGCTTTAATTGAACCAACTGTTGTTGGTGGAAATGTGCAAGCTTTCAGCCCTCACAGGATCCTTCCTCAGGCAAGGAGGAGTCAGAACTGAAGATCTGAGCAAAGCACATTGGGTACACAATGTAACAGAAGAGGGGAGGCAAGGATTGTCTCCCTGTTGTACCACATCCCTTCCTTATCCCTTCTCTTCTCTTCCCTCTTCTGTTACATTATATACACCCACTGTGGTTTGCTCAGTCTTCAGTTCTTACTCCTACTTGCCTGAGAAAGGACCCTGTGAGGTCCAAAGCTTGTACATTTCCACCAACAAGTTGGTCCAGTAAAAGATACCATAGAAAACTAACTAATAAGTACAAATGGAAACTTTTGATTTCACTGCTGGTTTCCCAAAACAATATCAGCCCTGGCTATATTTGAGACCTGTTCCTGGAGCCTTGGAGATCCTGCCATCGCATCTCAAGTTGACAGGCAATCGAGTCTTTACTGTGGCGAGCCCCTCAGTGTCCAAATTGCTCCCTCTGGATGTCCGTCTTAGTCCTTACCTCCTCACCTTTCAAAAGCACCTAAAGACTTATTTATTCTTCAGGTGCTTTTAGGATGCATTGCTCATTCCCCTTAATCTGTGTTGTCCTTCCCCACTACCTTGCCCCTTTTAAATTGTTTTTATATAGATTTATATTTTTAATGGATTTTACACGTTGTATTTTTATGTCCTAAAATGCTCCAAGTGCCATTTTATAGTGTGGTACTATAAAAATAAATTTTTTTTTTTTTAAAAATCCATAATTTAAAATCAATCCACTCTGCTGATTGACATTGATATGAAATGAAGTTTGATACAATATTAATCTCAGATCTGTGTTACAGTTAGAGTATAAAATAAAGCCAGGCTTCATATTTTTTAATTCCACAAAACTATTTGCAATTTTGCTGTAGTCAGGTGCAAGACATTTTCTTCTGTTTCCGTGCCTTGTCAGGACATGCCTATAACTGCTTCCTGCAGTGTGCTGGATTAAAATGCATGCCTGTGGAACCGTTCCATAGCGCCTACCTGGCAGCAGGGTGTTGGAATGTCAGAGAGTAAATTCATCCTGCCACACAGATAACAGGGAAACCATAAGTATAGGCTGCTCAGGAAGGTTTCTCACAGAACAGAACAGCAGCCAAAGACCAGAAAATCAGCTACTGGATCCTTCCTTCTCCATCATACATAGGGAGAAATGAAGATTCTGGCCCAGGCCACTTAGAGACCATGATAAAAATCAAGGCCCACACAATGGAGCCAGGCCCTTGAAAAATGTAATTAAAATATGCTATCGCCCTCAGTTTCAGCTTCTATGGTGTTGTCCAGGCAGCCTAGTAGGCCAGTCTTTATTTTTGACTCCCTCTACTCTCTGTTTTGCTGACAGTAAGCTAAAACATTATTGACAACATCAAACATTCAGGTATGTAATCAGTTCTCCCCGCTATCGTTATATACACATGCTCAAATAAGACTTTAAAATCAAAACAGTTGTGGGGATATTTTAGTTGCTTTCTAGGTTCTGAGCATTTAGTGTACAATTAGGCCTTTTTCCACCACAAATTTTCTACATGTTAAGCCTTTATCCACAACAATCATCAGACGTACACATTTTAAAAAAGTACTTAAAAACAAACCAACCAAAAGCTGATATTTTATTAACAAATTCTTACATCAAAAAGTCTTTGGTTTAAGAGAGGAGTTAAAGCTCTTACAAATTCAGTCATGCTCTAAAAACAATAGACATTGTAAGTTGAAGCTCCTGCCTTATCTTGTAGCAATAGAACCTGTTTTTATATTAATATCTTACATTGTCCTGCCATGAAGAAAGGAAGACAGAAGGGAGCTAGGCCCGAAGATTACAAACATTGTGAACAATATTTGAGTATAACTACAATCTTGCAAGGCATCTAAAGCAGTAAAGTTGCTATACAGGGTATTTTTAGACATGACAGTACTGCGGGTGGCCACACTTTCACCTGTGTGGCCACCTACGGTGCTGTCACATCTGATCCGGTCTGCCAGATGTTTTCCCAGCCTGGATCAGAGGTTTCCCTGGCCCGTGGCAGTTTTTAGCCCAAGCTGTGACTCGGGTCCATCGCCGAGTCACAGCCTGGGCTAAGCACACAGCCAGAGTAGAGGAGGCCACCACACGTAATGTCCCACTCTACCTGACCTCAGTCCGGGGGCCACTGTGGCCGCCTGTCAGGATGGTGGGCAGGGCCATGCGGACCCATGTACACATGCACCACCCTCTCCCTGGCCCAGACCACTGACACATATGTTTGGCAGTCGGGCCAGATCCTGCCCGGGGTGAGGGCCTTCACCCCAGCGAGGATCAAAAAGGGTGACGACACAGTGCACCATCATATGTAAAAATACCCAGAGTCTCGCATATTGTGCTTGCTTACAACTTAGGTTCCATGCACCCATACTTTCAGCCCCAATCCTCTTCTTCTGCGGGTTGGGGACAACACTGAAGCTGGGGACCACAAGCTCCTCCCCGCCCCAATATTATGTATTGTCTAGTATGGGCACAACTTCTCCTTTATTTGTAGCTCCTTTCTCAGGCAATAGCTCAAGTGCATCTGCTCACTGCACAGGTGATTACAAGCAGGTGAACAATTGCCCAATTATGTCATGCAATGAGGTACTATACTGTAATGTGGATGTGGGAAAACGAATGGTAATACTGCTGCTTACAGTCAGATTCTCATGGTTCTGCGCTAACTCTGCTTCATTCCATACTCCCTCTTGCTCAGCACTCACAAAAAGGATCCCTTGGACTCAGTACAGCTGTTTATTTTGGAATGTCTTTTCTTGACGCACATTTTAGTGTACCATTGTAGAATTTAGCAAACTCTCACCTAAGATCATCTGCTTTCCAGTAAAACTAAAGGCGAGTGGTCACTCGAGAAATAATTGTGGACACAGCCTCTTTCAGGCACTTCGACAGCACTTCTCCTTTGCTCCCTGGAACCTCCTGGCCTGGTGCTCTGGTAAGGATACATCTTTAGCTAACAAAGTTTCTTTCTCTCTTTTCTTTTTCAGAACATAGTTTGTACTGCAGCAGTGTAGCAAACCTAGATCTGCATTTCAGACACCTGCATCTACCCTCCTCCTTCAAGAGTCTTAAACATGTTAATAATATCAGTGCTGTCAGTACTACCTCAACAAATCTTTGTGGACGAGTACTGCTCAAATATTATCCAACCACAGCACAGCCTTAATCTTATGGACTAGAAACATCACCAAGACAGGAAACAGCAAGGGTTACTTGGCAACCAGAGCAGCCAGCCAGTTTCCCTTTCCACCCACAGTCAGTCACTTTCACTTGCTGAATTTTCCACCTGGGAGTAGACCTCTTTTTCATGGGAAGGTGGAGGAAGGAGTGATTGCTTTGCAGACCCCTCCTGATCCAAGCATTTTTCTTGCAGCCCTGATCTTTGTCAGTTATGTGCCTAAAGTAATTCTGTCCAGCTCATGTAAAATTCTTCAATGCATCTAACGCTATACAGTTTCTTCTGACTCTATTCCTTTGCCAAAAGAGGAAAAAATGTGAGGGAACCACGGAGAGGAAATGGAAAGATGGTGAGGGGGGCTGGGTCCTCACACCTGTCATTCCACCAAGATCCCTGTCATTCCAGCTGTTTCCTGTGTCCTCTCACCCATTATTCCACCCAGATCCCTGTCATTCCAGCTGCCCTGGTGGCTTCATTCCTGTTATTCCCATCTTTCTAACCACCCGTTTGCCTCTTGCATGTCATTCCACCCAGATCCCCATCGTTTCAGTCACTCCCACTGTCTTTATCATCATTTCACCCAGCTCCGATCATTTCTGCCATACCTGGAGACCTCCTATTCATCATTTCACCCTGTCCCCCATCCCATCCACTCTCCGTGGCTTCCTACCTGTTATTCCCCTCAACCTTTTGTCACTCCAGCCACTCCGTGTCCTCCTACCTGTCATTCTACCCACACCCATGTTATTCTAGATGCTCTTTGTGGTCTTGTTTCCATCATTCCACCCAGGCCATCCCCACACCACAGACTTCTAGATGCTAGGGGTGTCACAGAACTTGCTTTCCTTATTCCTTTTGTTTTCATTATTAAATTGTCATTCATTTTTGTTATCTTCTGTTAGTCCTTCTTTGGTTTTCATTATTCCTTTCATTTTTGATTTCCATTGGTTGCAAAGGAAAACACATTTTTGTCTGTAACCTTTATGTTTTTCATTTGATTTGGATGTAACCTGGGGAGGTTGTGCCCCAAACGGAGGACGTTATGCCTGCCAAATTCCAGAAAGATTAGATAAAGAAATCCTATTTTATAAGTAGTTGAACTTTGTGATTTTAAGAAAAGGTGTGTATCCATTTCTGGCTGTAACATTTTTGTCTTCTATCCAATTTGGATGAAACATAGAAGGATTGTACCCATCCCCAAGGTTACTATCTTTGCCACATTTCAGAAAGATTGGATAAAGGGTCCTGAGGTTAGAAGCAATTTTCTTGTAAATGCACTTCTGACTAATAACTGTATTCCATCTAGTACAAGACATGTTTGTGATACCAACTGGCCAGCAGAAATGTCAACCATGTATTCTCATTCTGTACTGTGTGCACTTCAACCCCTCCCCACACTTTTTTACTGGGAAGTTGGAAGCATCTGCTTACGAAAGATCCAATAAAGGACTCTCTTATTCCTGTGTCAGTGTGCTGCAGGATGTGATTTTGATGACAATTGGCCAGCCTGGATGTGTGAACTATGTCTGATTGCTGGGATGCTTCCCCCTCCCCTTTACTTTGCTGCCTCAAGTCCCAGTTATGTCCCTTCTTTACCTGCTCCAGAGCCACCCAGGATTGGTTCACGAAAGCTGGAAACATGCAGTAAGAGAGACCGATTACATCTCTGTCCCAGGGGTGTGAATATCTATGAAAAGCTGAGTCAATTGGCCAGCAGAGATACCTGTCACCCCTGCTGCTTAACACTGGCTTCAATTTGGACGGGCACCCCAGGTGCATGGCGGTGTCCATCAACTTTCAGAGAACACCCCAGGAGGGGGCAGGAGGACCTTTATCAAAATTGGGACCCTTTATCAAATCTTTTTGAAACTTGGAGTGATAATCCTGAAGGTGCGATATACAATCCAAATTTCCTGTAAACTGGATGGACTACAAAGACATTACAGTCAGAAATGTATTTATAAGTAAATTGCTTATAAAATCAGGACCCTTTATCCATCTTTCTGAGATTTGGCAGAGATAGTAACCTTGGTGAGGGGTATAACCTGTCCATGGGTTGTCCAAATAGAATGGAAGACAAAGATGTTACAGCCAAAAATGGGTATGCAGCTTTTATTAAAATCACAACATTCAATTGTTTATAAAATCTGATCCTTTTATCCAATCTTTCTGAAATTTGGGAGGCATAATGTTGTACCAACCTCTGTTTTGGGTACAATCCCACCAGGTTTCATACAAATTGAATAAAAAACAAAAAGGTTATAGCCAAAAATGTGTTCTTCAGTGTTTTTCTATTATCTCATAATAACAAAAATGAAAGACTTACTTCGTTTTTGTTAGTCTAATAGCGAAAACAAAATGCACACCCCCTACTAGATGCTTTGAATAGCTTCCTACCTGTCTGTCATTCCACCAGATACCCTCCCTGTCTTTCAATTTCCTGTACATGACCTCTTCACATTTTCTCCCTCCTGGCCTTTTAGTTTCCCCACCTATTCACCGTCTTTGGAATTTTAAATCCTCCCCCACTCCCTTTGATTCAGTTAAGCTTTATTGCCCATTAGAGGGTTTTGAATGAACACTAACAATAAACCTGAGTGGGTGCTCCCCCTCTCCCCCTCTGTTCAAGCTCGTCTCACCAACTGTCTCTCTGATATCTCCGCCTGGATGTCTCAACACCAACTCAAACTGAACATGGCGGAAACTGAATTCCTGATCTTCCCTCCCAATCCTTCCTCTCCCTCTTCCCTGTCAACTGCCATTGATGGGGTCTCCATCCTCCCTGTCCCCCAAGCCCATAGCTTGGGCTTCATGTTCGACTCGCACCTTACCTTCAAACCCTACATTGACTCCGTGGCCAAATCCTGCCGCTTCTCCCTCCACAACATTGCTAAGATCCGCCCTTTTTTGTCGGTCTCCTCTGCCAAAACTCTCATCCACGCCCTAGTCATCTCACGCCTCAACTATCGTAACCTCCTCCTCGCTGGCCTTCCCCACTCTCACCTCTGTTCAAAACTCTGCTGCCAGGATCATCCACCTAGCCCATCGCTTCGACCATGTGCAGCCTCTCCTCTTCTCTCTCCACTGGCTCCTTCTTCCTGAGCGTATTCTGCACCAGCTCCTCGTCTTCACCTACAAAGCCCTTCGCAACCTTGCTCCACCCTACCTCTCTGCCCTGATCTCCCTCCGAACCCCTGTTCGAGCNTCCATCCCCTCCCTCACCCTCCCATGCCTCCCCTGCTCCCCCAACCACCTTCGTCCATTCTCCCTCGCTGCCCCGCACGCCTGGAACTCCCTCCCTACCCTCGTCCGTCTTGCCCCTACCCTCCACACCTTAAGTCCCTCCTCAAAACCCACCTCTTCCGCTCCGCCATCCCTAATTCCTGCTAATCATCCCCACCCAGGATTATTCCCCACCTGTTATTTGTAAACTCCCAATTTACTGTAGCCAAGCCAAGAACACACGTGTACCTGAGTTCTCACATCCTCATGAATGTCGCATCCCTTGTCTCTCCCTCTGTTCCCCCTTCCCTGTCTCCCCTCCCCGTCTTTAGATTGTAAGCTCTCGGGCAGGGACCGTGTCTATCTTATTCTCTGTAAAGCGCCAGGTACATCGCTGGCGCTATATAAATAAATAATAATAATAATAATGGACCCCCCCCCCCAAAAATCCCCTTGCTCGTTTAAAAACACCCACAATGTGTACATTAATAACATCGTCAATATAAACATAAATACATCAATAGATTTCAAGCCTCAGAAAAAGTATAATTCATATCAGTCCATATTCTTGAGGCAAGAGGAAGAATTTCAGATCATTCTGTGTTTCCATCTCTTATAAATCAAAGTTTCGGTCTAAATTGGTTATGCCAGATTGTAGTGACATTTGTAGTTTTTATTAAGATAATCACCACAATGATCTAGGAGTCTTACTTTGCTACATAATTTTTATTTGTACAGTAAATTTATTTGGCAAAAGTTTTAATGAGAGTATTCCTGGTTTTAGCAAGATTGAAAGCATAAACCTCATTAGTCTGATGCAAAAGGTTGGCTGTAATTATATCATCTGGTGTTCTCAAATAATATATCAATTTAATTGTTTACACACATCCTCACAGCATGAGTGCATTACACATTATCAATCTGCATTACTAGCAATATGTAGCATTTAACAGTGATCACCCGCCAATAATTAATATGTAGAAAAACTAACGTAGGCTCCAGTTCTTGAAGGACTGGGCTGGGGCAACCCCATTCACTTCAGCTGACAGAAACAATGCCTCTAGTACACAAAATGTACCACCAAATACATATAAGTGGTCTCTCCCCATTCACCGAATAGACCGGGTGCTTATTAGTGGGGCGCAGCTAGGTGGGAATGGGCCCATGTGCATGAGAAGGAATGTCACAGGGCCAGGCGGGTGCCCTGGGCATTCGCACTCGATATGTACAAGGGTCCATCCACCCAGCCCAGTCTCTTGGGCTCTGGTGCGGCTGCTCCACCTAAGACAGTATTAGCTACGCCCCTGCCTGTTACTCTGCACCCTATTAGAGACTGAATGTTGCCTCTGACTCCCATGCCGTTCAGCAGCCCCAGCGTTGAATGCAGGCAGGTCACCTACCATCCCAGCCAGCGTCTTATCTCCTCTTCCCTGTCCCGGACACGCTCTGCCCTTGCTCCCAGCCGCCCCCGCAGGCTCCCTGTCCCAACGCTGAGGGCACACAGCATGCTGGGCCCCAGCCCAGCCCAGCCCAGCCATCCCGGCGCTCTGTCCGTCCCAGCCGATTCCCTCCTGCGTCTCCAACCCCGCCCGCCCAGGAGGGGGCATTAGCGGCCCCACGGAGAGGCCTCCCAGAGCCCCCAGCCGCCGCCCCAGCTCTGAGGTGACCTCTCCGCCCCCACGCGAGAAAGGGAGAAGGGGCTTCGTCTCACTTGGTTGCTGGCGGCGGCACTTCCCTTCAGTGAGGATCCCAGGTCCCCGCTTCGGGGAGCTGCCATGGACTCCGCCTGCCTTCCCCTCGGTTAGTTCCTGAGAAAGGATGGCTCGGAGCTCGGCCTTCATTGCGTGCTGCGCCCGCCGCCGTTGTGCCGGGTTGCAGCCGCGCGGATAACGGCAGCAGCGCGCTCTCCAACACCCCCCCCCCCCCCCCCCCCCCCTTGGTTCTAGATTAATGAAAACATGTTTGGGCGTACCTTTCGCTCTGGATCGTCTTACGCCGGTCCAAGAATTTCACC
>QEPC01005540.1:213235-226719 GCA_003113815.1 Sphenodon punctatus | reverse complement strand
CCTACATGCATCACTTTGCACTTGTCCACATTAAATCTCATTTGCCATTTAGATGCCCAGGCACCCAGTGTCGTAAGATCCTGTTGCAGTTGCTCACAGTCTGCTCATGTTTTAACTACCTTGAATAACTTGGTGTCATCTGCAAATTTGATCACCTCACTCTTAACACCCTTTTCCAAATCATTAATGAATACATTAAACAGCACTGGTCCCAATATAGATCCCTGAGGCACACCAAAAAACATAGAATTTTTTTCAGAATTTGAGCAATATTTAATATTTTATCCTCATCAACATACATGTAATATGTACTTAATTCCTTACCATACATATTTTCATTCATTTTTATCAATAACTAAACTTTCACATTTTTCCATTATTAAACTTTAATTTATTATAATCTGACAAGGAACAATTTTTTCAGTGCATTAAGTCTGTTTCTACAGAACTTCATTCTGTACAACAAATTGTATAATGTTGTCTACATTCACATTCTTAAGTTCATTGTATGAGCTATATACAATTTGTATACATGTAAATAACAGACTTAATGCACTTTTTAAAAATGGTTCCTTGTCGAATTATGATAATAAATTAAAGTTTAATAATGGAAAAATGTGAAAGTTTAGTTATTGATAAAAATGAATGAAAATATGTATGGTAAGGAATTAAGTACATATACTACATGTATGTTGATGAGAATAAAATATTAAATATTGCTCAAATTCTGAAAAAATTTCTATGTTTTTTGGCATTTATGTTTTGTTGCAATGTATGGAGTGGAAGGTTTTTTGAATTGTAATTGTAGTGAATTGCGGGAGGGCTGTATTTTAAGAAAACTCATGTGCATTTAAGGTTTTTTTAAACTGTAAAATGTTTTGTTTTGGTTAATCTATTTGCATTCAAGGCTTGGGAGTCCTGGACAGAACCCACTGAGATCTGCTTGTCCTTCTTTGATGAGCATGAGTCAGTGTAGCAGGGGGTCTTCCCAGGACCACATGGGGCACTGGGGTCTGTCTCAGGGAATTAGTTCACCCCGCTGCCATGCCTATTCAGCCCTCATTTGGCTGTATCCCCCCCTGGGGGAAGGGGATTCACCCTTGGAACAACACTGCACCAGTCTATAGGGGTACAAATAAACAGTCTCTTTACTAGACACGTACATAGTTCCTTAGTCCCTGGGATACTGGCTTGTCTGCCTCCACCCTGCAGGCCCAGCACAATCTCTTCCTAAGCACTGGAAGAACAGCCATTGTAACAACCCCCCAAAGTCCACAGGAGCCAGGCCTCAGATCCCAGACTCTGACCAAGCCTTCCCCAGGCAGGAGGCTCCCTCCTGGGCACAGCCTCTCCCAATACCTGGGTCCACCCCGGTTTTTCCAGTCTTCTGCACGTTGGAAAGCAAAGAATGGGAAGGATCTGCTTTAGGCTTTTCCTTGAGAGACGATGCTCCTTCATCATCCAGACAGAGACTGCTTCTTCTCCCAGGCTTGCCTCTCTTCTTATACAAGGCAGAATGGGCATGGCCAGGCTGCCCCTCTTGAGCCGCAAAGGGGCCAGCATCCTGCCTACTCTGACACTTTACTGCGCAGCCTGTTTTTTACCCACAGGCGGGATTTTTACTCCTGGACATAGGGCGACTTTCCCAACCCCTTCAGGGCTCACAGGCTCAAGATTAACTCTATCCTGTCCAGGGCATGCAGGCCCATAGGTTTCTGAGCCTGATAGCCAAGCACCAGTCCCATGTACATATACACAGCCTTGCTGACTGGGCCCTGGATATACTTAGCCTCCAGGCTGACCCACTTAGCCCCCACCTTAAAGGGACCACAGCTGTGCAGGACTGCTCCCTGATACAGTCTGGATTTCGTTTGAGGCCAGGTGTGGGCCATGGGTGTAGGAGAGACAGGTGAAAAGCCAGACCAATCAACTGCTGCTTACTGCAGCTCCACTGCCATGACTGTCCACAGGAAGAAGAGTGACTAATTCAGTGCAGGACAGTGCTGGGGAGGAATGTGTGGGCCTCAGATATACAGCAGGGAGTTGGAACAACCCGCCTAACACTTTGGACTCCTACTGCACAAGTGAGTCACTGCGTGTATTAGTTGTTTCTGTCAGTTGTAAGGATCTCAGTACTACCAACAACAAGGACAAAGCCACTCTTTGGCTCTCTTACCAGCAACTGGCCCACAAATGCAATACCAGCCAGCTGCCAACCAAACCTGGAAACTGGAGCGCTTGGTAAGTACTTGGATCTAGAGCTATAGTTATAAGAGCAAAAGTATTTATTTATATATATAGTGGTAGCAACGCACCTGATACTGATTAGAGACAGTTCACTGACCCAAGGGGCTCTCTAATTAGAGAACGTTCCCTGCCCCAAGGGACTTACAATCTAGTAGATACAAGGGTGAGGGGAAGTGCGGTGTTAATCAAACTGCATTATTTGTGGACTGCTCTTGCCTTCTCTGGTGCTTCCACCTCCTCCTTGCTTGTTTTCCCCAAACCTGTCAGACCTGGGGTCTAGATCCCCCCAAACCTATTTTTTCATTGAAGCATGTTGATGCCCTGTGCCCCCCCCAACTGAAGTACTGGCTAAAACCTCATGAAGGCTGGGAGCAGCCCCCTTAATTAAACGGCCAGCAGACGGGAGGCTTAGTGTGTGACTGTTTCTCTGGGAGTGGCCAACATTTCAATTCCTGTGCACAGAGTAGTCCTCCCTGTGAGCTGTGAGTGCTGTGTCATGTCTAGCAGGTCCCAAAGGGTGTGCTGCTGCCCTGTGAAACACTTCATCATATGCTAGCCAGGCAGAGCAATCATGGTTTATATACATCATCTGAATGTTTATGGACTATTGCACTAGCTGCCAAACTCATGCGGGGTATCAGCTTACTACCACACCCATGTATATGTTGAATGCACTATTCCAATTTCCCCATGTTTTTGGATATTGAGGCTGCTTATGCCAGCCTTGTCGGGCTTCCCGTCGTCAGCCTTAGGGTGAAGCCTTAGCCTCACTCCTAAGCAAAGAGAACATGTCTACAAATTCCACATTCCATATGTGCTCCCTGGTGGCTGCTAGCAAATGGTACCCTGGGAAGTGTATAGATGCCACCTATTCCATGACTGATAGCAACCCAAAAGGGGTCCCGGTTGCACTGTCACCGGTTAAAAGGGTCATTGTGTCCCATACTAGACTTCTGGTACAATCCCCCAAGCACAGGGAGGCGGCTTTCCTTCGGTATTCTGTGCCTCTTTTCCCCCCTTTTTGGCCTGGAGTGTGGCTACACTAGATACTGCTTCACCTCCAGCCCCTTTACCTTGACTGTCTGTAGCAGGCTCCATCCCTGCAATCCTATCCATTTCCTCCACTGTGACTGTTTTCTGGCTTCCAGCTCTGTCTCCACTTGGTTCAGCCTGGCCTGCTGAGGTACTGGGTGCCTCTGATGCTGTCGCTTCCCCTGCAGGAACCTGCGCTGTGAGAGGGGATGATGGAGCCCCCATTGTGGGGAGCCTCCCTGAGCGTGGCCTCTGGTTGATCCTGCACTCTTGGTCCTTTGGGTACTGGGGCTACCGGTAGGCAGGGGTGGGGACTGAGCTGCTGATCCTGAATGGTTTGTGTAAAAGGTCCCAGGAATTCCAGGAGGAGCACCCTCCCCCCTTCCTGGTTGGCCAGCTGCTCAGACTGTGTGTCCTTGGCCTGTGCCCTTCGCCTCAGCTGGTCCCCCCTCCTGGTTGGGTGGTTGAGCCCCAGCACCCCTGAAAATTACAATGGGGGGGTCATTACCACACTAGAGTTACAAGAGAGATGAAGGAAGATTGAACGTATGGAACAGATTTTTGAAGGAGTACAATGGGGTTTCACTGTGGAGGGAGGTTAGAATGGTGGAAGCAGAGCTGCAGGTAGCGTTGGATGCAGCTGGAGCTTCGGGCTTTGTAGTGTTCTTGTTAGTGGGGAGGTGTCAGTGTGTCTGAAAAAGGTGCCCTCCGGCGGGGTGGAATGGTGCACTCAGAGATGGTTCACTTTGTGTGCTGCAGTTGGCATCCTGAAAGACATAACATTCATAGATTTTTTTCCACTGGTGGTAGCAGTAGAGATTTGAGGCAAAGCCTTTAGGAATGCACACATGCACTTCTGGGCAGATAACCAGGCAGTTGTGCATGTGGTAAACACACAGTCATCAAAAGCACAGAGAGTTGAGACTCGTTGGGTGCTTCATACTGAAATGCCTAAAACCTAACATTCATTTCACAGCAAAACATGTGCCAAGAGTGCACAATGAGGTGGTTGACGCGCTCTCTCATTTCCAGATGGAAAGATTCTTTGGTACCTGGAGTGAGCCAGACCCCGGAACCGGTGCTGGAGATGTTATAGGAGCTTGGTCCCGGCTGTTAGATGAGGGGGTCAGCTTATTGGTGCATAAACACACTAAAAATGTACACTAGGGCATTTCAGGAACTTCGAATCTTCTTGATAAAACATGGTTTCAGAGGGAAATGGCCCATTCCAACAGACTATGTCAAGTGATTTGTTGCTCGTCTGCTATAACAAGGGCTGGCAGCACTCACCATCGCGGTCCGGCTGGCTGACATTTCCTTTTTCTGCAAGGCCATTGGGTTTAAGGACCCCACTCTGGGTTTTGTGACCAGGGGAGCGGTTGAAGGTTGGGCCAAGTGTGATGTCAGCCAGTGTCAATTAACATCCTGACACAGTTATTCAGGGTCCTAAACACCACATATACATCACCCTATAAAATGGTGCTCTTCAGAGCGGTATTCACACTGACCTTTTTTGCAGTATTGCACGTTAGTGAGCTGATACCAGAGTCAAAGAATGACAAATCCAGAATACCTAATCTTATGCTTAGGGTTGTAGAAATTTTACCTAATTCCCTGCGTATTGTATTAGGCGATCTAAAACAAACCAGTTAGGTGTGGGCAATCGATCATACTGGGCCTGGCACCAGAGATGTGTCTCTGCCCACTGGAGGAAGTGCGAGCATATTTAGCCAAGTGGGGTAATGGGGAGGGCACCTTTTTCAGACACATTGACATCTCCCAACTAACAAAATTCCAATTTATGTCCATTTTCAGATTAGGTTTAAGAAAAATCGGATTGGCCCCAGAAACGTTTGGGTCACATTCTTTTTGAATTTGGGGCAGTCTCCACAGTAGCACTGAAAGGCCTGCCTGAGTGAGAATAAAGGAACTGTGCAGATGGAAATAAGAGGCATACCAGACCTATATCAGAAGCATTCAGGCAAGAGAATATGCAGAGGAGAAAGGGTTTATGAATATTGTTTCTATCCTTAACAGCGATCACCAGCCTTTTACAATATGGATTTGCGGGCACAACATCATTTTGTGGGCCAGCACCCATTTGGGTTGTGGCATGAGAGCCAGAGGGTATTGATTCGGTGTAAGCAGTCTGATTTGGCCTGGTTTTTGGCCCATGGTCACTGCAAAGGTGTCATGCTAGGCATGACCCTCCAAACTTAATAGTGATTCACCTGCAGGAGATTGATCTAGGGACACTTAAGGGTAGCCAGCAATTAGAGCTAATAAGACAAGATCTCTATATGTTGGTCGGACATGCTCAATCGATCATATGGCAGCATGCAGTGGAGCCAGCAAAAATGAAGTGGGCAAAAAGCAAAATAACAAGGCAGTCAAAAGGATGCTGGAGAAGATGGGCGACTGCATCATACATCACAGACAAATATGTTTTCGTGATGAGCTGATGTTTAGAAGGGACAGGGTTCACCTGTTTCACAAGGGTAATGATGTATGGCTTCACAACCTTCAGTTCACCTTGCAGGAGCATTTGGGCATTCCAGTTTGGGGGAAAAGAGGATCAGGGGTCTAGCCTGGCAGCCCTCCCTGCTCCCTTTTCTGTGGCAGCTATCAGGCAGGGAACCATGACTGAATTGAAATTGGCAGCTAAGAAAGCTATAGATACAATGCACCTGAGGAGCTACTTGATAATTAAGACAGGGACGTGCAATGGCTAGTTGCTTTTTTAGCTAGTTTGTTTGCCCTTACCCTTGTACAGCCTGTTTTTAGTCATGGGAACCTACCAGCCCAGCTGGCAGTGTTCCAGGCAGGGCAGGTGTTGCCTGCTGGCATAAACAGTTTAAACAGCTGTCCATGATTCCACTTTCTGATATTTGGCGCAAGGGATGTACAGAGGGCTTTGTTATATCACTATCTTAAACATCTGCAGAAGACACACTCAGGATGGGGTGCTGATTGCTGAAGGGAATGATTGGCAAGCCCAGAGATTGAGGTCACCTGCTGTAATTATAAAGTTGTGGCCTATGCCCATTTTACCCAGTATTGATTTTGTGTGACTCCTTGGTCCTGTCCATGCAAAGCATCTTGTGCTACATTTCCCCTTATAATTCTAACCCTGGCTGTAAGGGGCCCCCTCAATGAAATCATGCCCCCCCCCCTGCCCAGTAGCCTTCTAAAGCCAAAGGGGCTACCTTGGTCCCCCTGTAATTTGAGTAGTGACTACAGCCAATAATAGTGTAACACTCACTATACATCAAAGCCAGTGCCAGTAAAAGTGCACATCACATGCTGTACCTGCTCCCAGTACTAGCCCACCCCACATGCTGTGCCACAATGAGCGGTCTCACTCCAGTGCCCTCCCCTAGAGCCCATGCTCCTCATATGTGGCACTACCACAACCAGTGTTGCCTCTCAGCTCTGAGCCTGCTGGCCTCACCCACACTGCACACACTATACCCTCTAGTAATGACATCTCTCCTCCTTCAACATCATCATTTGGACAGTTTCTCCTGGCAGCATTGCTGGTTAACCTTGCATGCATGATTTGTTGTATACTTTTCTGAAGCAGCTGAAGTTGAGCACTGCTGGGATAGAGGGACCATTAGTTTGACCCAGTATGATTCTTCTTACATTCTTTGACTTTCCATTACTTAGCCTCTTTCCACTTTCACTTCTGTTTTAAAGCATGTTCCAAAATAAAAATCACTCTGTGATAGAACCCTGGAACCAGAACTGTTCAACTGGCAGCTTAGCTCTTCCCATTGTGTTATTGAATAGGCATTTGGGTGTCTGAAGCAGTGCAGGAGGGCCATGGATGGCATCAAAGATAGACTTTCAACTGGACAGTGTTCCTCTGCCAACAATGGCAGCCTGTGTGCTGCATAACGTTTGTGAAACCAACAGGGAGGCCCTCTACTATTGGCTTCCCTGTGCCCAGAACCTGGTGCCCCTGCTTTTTGAACATCCCAACAGAGCAGAGCAGCACATAGCTTGTGAGATAAGAGATGTGTTGGGCCAGCACATCAACTGGTGTGCACAGCCCACTGCTGAATAATCATAATTAAAGGTTTTCCTTTTGTCTAGGATATTTTTTACATCACTCTCCAGGCTTTCACGGGCAGGAGGGGCAGGGTATAAATTATGGAATAAATAAATAAATTGTTCCTTGGAGTTTTCTTTCCCTGTCCCATCCCCCACCCACTTGGTCTGCTCCAACCACAGCCGCTGTGCTTATCCCTGCCTGGGCTGACCCAAGACAGAGGGGCCTTGTGCCCCTGCCTGGCCATGCAGTAAGACTCTGCCCCCCCCCCCATGCTCCCTAGTAGTGTGACCAGAAGTCACCGCTCCATGGAATGCCCCTTGCATCTCTGTGGCACTGGAGGACCTCCCCTGTGCAAAAGCCAGCACACAACGTATTAAACAGATGTCACACGTTTGTGGACTACCCAGGGTGCATCCATACGGCTCCCCACATTTCAATACATGACATGAATATATGTAAGTGAACTCTGACAACTTATTAAACAGCCATAAAAACACTGACCCATGCAGGATTATTGTTTCATCACCCTAAATGTGGTTGCATTGCCTGCAGATGGGGGGGGTCATGTTTATAATGCAGAAGAGCCAACTCAAATGCCAACAGGGCAAAACAAGACTCCCAAGCTGTTGAGCCTGTGGCTCTAGATGTGGCTATGGCAGCAGCACAGGAGTATTTGTCATCTCCACTGCTGGCCATTGTGTTTTCTATGGCTGCGTGTTCAGATTACAAGGGAGAAGGAATACAGCTGAAAGATGCTGGGAAAATTTAGGGAGCTGTATTAATTTTCCCGAACCAGTAAAAACATACCCTGACATCAAGTATCAGGGTATTAGTGGTATCCTAACATTCACACAGACTTTCTAGCCTGTCCAGTGTGTGACTGGTGAGCAGCTAGCATACGGTTAGTATTCTGTGGGTGTGGTCAGTGTATGGGTAGTGTTCTGTGGGTGCAATCTGGAGTGGAGGTAGTAGGGTCTCCTTTATTTGTGTCACCAATGTGTTGCATGTCCTGTTAGTATAGGACTAATGTGTATATTACATATTCTTAGTCAGAAGAGGGGACCTCAAGTGGGGTTGTATTGTAGAGGCGCAGTAGTGCCTTTATAGTTAAGGCAAGCAGCACTGTCCATTATAAACACACCCACCCCACCCCACCACCACCCCAACATTCTAATGTGTGTAACTTTGGCATGTTCAGCACTTTACAAAAAATATTTTGTTTAGATGATCTTTTGGGTAAGGGGGGAATCTGTGAAAATTTGAAGGGAATCAATTCAGAACTGATGAAGTTATGGATGTAGAAAGTTTATTGGTTTTTTCTTTTTTCATTTTTTGGCGACTTTTAAGTTGACCAGGTTTGCAGTGTCGTGGTCTGTTTCAAAGCTAGGGAGAATTGATGAAAAATTCAACTGGAGGGGCCTATGTCCACTTTTGTGCTTGGGGTTTCCTTTATAAAGTTCCTAATTTCTGAGCTGTTTAGTTTATGGGTAGAACTTTCAGAGTGGGAGCAGATGGAACACGGTGTGCATCAGGAGCTGGTGATATTGACATCACCCGGGGTGGCTTGTGGCTGGTGCCTCCTTGGCAGTATTGTGGACAGTGGGGTGGGGAGGACTAACACCGCCCCCGACCACCTCTGTTTTACTCGCTGGCCCACCTGCCTCCTTATCTGCTTGATTCTCTAGCGGTGCAGCTGGAGCCACTGCTTCGGGAGCTGTGAGCACCACTGCTCTGCTCCACTCCATGTTGCCACCGATGGAGCTGCTGTGGAAGCTGGAGGAGGAAGAGCCACTGCTGCCACCACCAAAGGAGCTGCTGCTGAAGCTAGAGCTGCTTCTGCAAAGCCAAAGCCATCATTTTGAAAGTGCCGGGTCTCCTCCTTCTCACATGGGGACAGAGAGGCTGCAGGCCCTGGCTGGATCCCCCCCAGTGGCTCCCCACCAGTCAGGACAGAGACCAACTGGCCCAGTTTGTCAAGCTCTCAGCCCAGCCCCACTGTGAACAAGAACAGTGCTTCCCCCCCCGCCACTGCACTGGGAGCTAGAGGCAGGGACCCAGTCTTACAGTGGATTAGAATTCTGCCATGGCTCAACCTCCGCCCCCCACAGGATCCCGGCTCTGAACTGCATAGAAGGGGGGGAGGGATTGCCAATCAACTCCACACACCACATGGGCACAGAGAGCAAGGAAATCTCCCAGGCTAGAGCTGAACCCTCCCACTTGCTTGAAAGTGGAGCCCTAACTCCATTGGGAAAGAGATCCATGGGATGAAGAGGAAAGCAGCAGGGCGAGCTATTAGGCTTCCCTGGCATGGAAGAATGGCAGAAGTTTAGCAATGCCCTGTTTTGTTTCTAGCAGCCTTGAATGGAACAGTGATTCAAAGGATGGCTAGTTAGCATCAAGTCCCCTCTTTCTCAGGCTTTTCATGGGATTCTGAGTTCAGTCCTGGTCATGTGAACCACTGCCTGGAAAGTCACCTTGTCTCTTGTAGGTTTTTTTAATAATTACTGTGCAATACAGCAGCATTTCCCCTCCACTAGAGTCGATGTGCCAGGATTTGCCAGCTATGACCAGGATGGAATAGGAGCTCTAGAGAGAATGCTGTACTTTATCCACAGAGCAGGTGCAACAGTGCTGGTTCCATTTAATCCTGCCTTAACATGCCCCAAAACATAGCTGGAGAAACTACTGCCAAGAGGCTAACCTTCATTTCAACCCTCTTTCCCTCCCTACCTCATGCTGTTAACAGCAGTGGAGACTGCTGCTGTAGCAACTGTCATATGAACAACCAAATGCTATGGAAGTGCTGGTGTGTTGAGTTGGTTGGCAATTAACGTGCATCCCCCTCTTCTCCAAAGCCGAGATCCTGTGGACTGTGGGGGATGAGCCGCGGCTAAAGGGTAAGAGAGGGTGGTTCTCTTTCACTATGGTTTAAAGTGAGGAGAGAACTCTCCCGCAGCAGCAGCTTGCGGGAGGTAAGGTACTGAAGGGTGCCTTCAGATTGGCATAGCCCAGCTGAGAGATGAGCAGCGAAACATTGACAGTTTCAAAGGCAGTGCTTTGAGACACTTTGAAGGTTTCTCCCCTATACTAACTAGTAACTACCATAGCCCTTTGGAGCTTCTGCAGAATTGCAAAGCTCCCTCTTTCTTAGGCTTCTCATGGAACAGTTGGAACAAAATATTGACCCTGTAGCAGGGAGCAGTCCTGTGAGGCTGCTTCCCCTTTAAGAAGGGGGCTGCGTGGGCCAGCCAGAGGTCTGAGCACACACGGGTGTGGCAGAGCCAGCCTCATAGCTGGGGATCAGCCTGTGAGGCAAACAGGCTGAGAAACCCTGTGACAGAGTAGGCAGGATACTGACCCTTTAAGGCTGAGGAAAGGAAGCCTGGCTACGCCCACTCTGCCTGTATATAAAGAGAACAAGGCCGAGAGAAAAGCACTCTCTGCCTGGAAGTTGAAGGGGCCACGTTGCCCTGAAAAGGCCTTCCCACTCTATGCTCTCCAGGGTGCTGAAGAGGAAAACCAGGTACTGGGAGAGGCTGTGCCCAGGAGGGAGCCTCCTGTTTGGGAAGGCTTGGCCAGAGGTCTGGGGCTTTGAGGTCTGGCTGGCTGGACTTTGGGGGTTAATGTTGTGTTCCTCCTGAGCCTGTGAAAGAGACTGGCCTGGGCCTGTAGGGTGGAGGTGACTGAGCTGGCAGCCCCAGGTATTGTGGACATGGGACTGTACTAATAAAAGGCTGTGCACGTGTTACCCTCTGGACAGCTTGGGTTGGATCCTATAGGAGGGTACCCCCTTCCTCAGAGGGGGATTCAGCTGAAACTTGGGCTGAATAGGTGTGGCAGAGGGGTTTGCTAATTCTCCAGAGACACCCAGTGCTCCTTTATGGCCCTGGGAAGACCCCCTGCTACAGACCCATCCCAAGGGGAAGCAAGTGGGCGGGTGCAGACCCAGCCCGGGAGATTTCCTTGCTCTCCTGGGACCCATGCGTCCCCCGCAGCAGAGTTGTTGTGGTGTGTGGAGTTGGTTGGAAATTAGAATGGATTCCCCCTTCCCGGTTCAGAGCCAGGATCCTGTGGGGAAGGAGTGAGGGGAGGGAAAGAAACAGAATGTCAGAGAGAGACACCGTGTGTGTGTGTGTGTGTGTGTGTGTGTGTGTCTGTGGGTTCCCTTCCCCTGTGCCCCCCTCCCCCCCTGCACCTCCATCTCTCTGTGTGCTGCCAGGGCTGAGGTTCCCTTGCAGCATACACCCTTTCACTCTCTCTCACACCCCTATCTTGCACAAACACACACACACCCCAGCACACACACACACACACACTCTCTCTCTCTCTCTCTCTTTCTTTCTTTCTTTCTTTCTCCTTGCCCTCATTCCTTTTACTCCGCGTTCTCTTCCCTTAATCCTGCAAGATTTACCCCCAGATAAACCTACCTGCAAGGTCAGTCCTCCCATCTCTCTGTACCCATTGCAACTTTAGTACCGTCCCCAGAAAGTATTTGTTATCCGTTTAACATGGAGACTTTTAGCCGAAATTAATTAGACACCCTCTTCTAGATGTTCTAGAATCTAGACAAGTGATCTCTGTCTCTGTGTGTGTGGGGGTTAACAAGGGGATGGTTAAGGAGTTGCTTTTACAGTGACAGGCTAAATAGTAATTGGCTGTAGGGGTAAGATGTATCAAAGGAATATTGCTACTTCAGCCTTCTGCAAGCAGGAAACTTCCTGTGTGTTAGGGGATGCAACTACTTCGTTAACCTGTACTGAAAACCTGGCCACTTCTGTGTGTACCTTGGGGAGACTGAGGAAAGGACTTTATAGCAAGGTATGTGGAAAGTCTCTGAGAACTAGAGAATGCAAATTTCCCTAGTTGCTCTTGGGACTTGAGGATGGGAGGAAGAATTCTAAGCACTTCTCTAGCAGCAGAGCTGTCCTGGCTCTAGCGGAGGTGAGCGGCAGATTAAAATAAGAATAATAATAAATAAATGGTTGTTTTTTTTATAACATCCCGCCCCTGCCATATCACTCAAAGTACTTCACAAAGAACTAACAACTTTTTATTTTTATTTTTATTTTTATTTATTTATTTTTAAACATTTGTTAGTCGCGCCCCCCCACCCCCACCCCCCACCCAGTGCCTACGGCATCCCGGGGCAACGTACAATTCAATAAAACATTCATAAAAAATAACAATTTTTAAAACCCCTTAAAAGCACAACAATACAAACCAAAACAGGTTGGGAGAATAAAATAAAAATAAAAGGTAGGGAAACACTAAAACGCTAACTCCCTCCCCCCCCCTCCCCAAAGGCCTGGGCGAACAGCCAGGTTTTACAAGCCCACCGGAATGTCAGAAGGCTCGCCTAAATGTTTTTAATCCTCACAACAGCCCTGTGAGGTCGGCTCACAATACTTTGTTCCATTAGATACAAGAAAATCCCTTCTAGATTAGAAGGTATTTGAAGAATATTAGAAAAATTTCATACACAAAATTTCCCAACACAAACATTACAAAATGTTTTTATTAAGACTTTTAAGTATTGTTTAATTATTGTTTAGAAAAGAAATTACAATTAATTTTTGAGAAACAAACTTTCTTTTGAAGTTAAAGAAAAGAAACGCCACTATGACTTGACAAGTATAGTTACAACATAAATAGAAGCATACAGCACACAACTGGAAATTGAAACAAAATGAGTGATGAGCCAAAAAACATAAAGCAGGTAGACATAACAATTAGAATAATAGTTAAATATATAGGGATTCTATATCCCCTATTAAGGGGGCGGCCCTTCCCGCCCCCAT
The DNA here is from genome assembly GCA_003113815.1 of Sphenodon punctatus. Taxonomy (NCBI): domain Eukaryota; kingdom Metazoa; phylum Chordata; class Lepidosauria; order Sphenodontia; family Sphenodontidae; genus Sphenodon; species Sphenodon punctatus. The sequence goes on along the minus strand of QEPC01005540.1, from coordinate 213,582 downwards.
CTCCTTCACTAGGGAAAGCCACCTCACCTTCAAGTAGACAATTAGCTCACCCCCCTGAAACATCCCTAGTACTGATGCTTATTAAAAAGACAAATCTCTGTATAAAACACCTGCCCCCACCCCAGAGGAAGCTGCACTGGTTAGCACAGGGATCTCTGTAAAAATGACTGCCTCCATGAAATCCTTGTTGACAAGATGGTAAAATATGGGCTAGATGATAATACCATTAGGTGGATTTACAGCTGGTTTAAGAACCGTACTCAAAGAGCACTCATTGGCTCCAGGGCTGGCCCTACTGCAGGGCGGCCTCCACAGGCCCCACTCTGGGGGGGGGGGGGTAACACTTG
>QEPC01005540.1:44718-100086 GCA_003113815.1 Sphenodon punctatus | reverse complement strand
CACCCCCCACCCACCCTGCCCAGCCTGGCTTTAAATTTCCCCCCCCCGAAGTCCCTGCTAGTGCAGGCTCCGGGCCGCCGCCAGCGACCCGGAGCCCACACCAGCAGGTACTAGGGTGATCCCTGGGGTGGGGGTGGTTTAACACCCCCCCACCCCAGGGATCACCCTACCTCCCCACCCAGGGATCGCTTACCTTGTGCTCTGGGTGGCGGCAGCAGTGGTCTGACTCCGGCGACTTCAGCGCTGGCTGTCGCTGCCAGCTTCAGCGCTACTAGGCCTTCCGGTGAACTTCTGGGTTTCACCAGAAGGCCTAGTAGTGCTGAAGCCGGCAGCCACAGCCAGTGCTGAAGCCGCCGGAGTTGGACCGCCGCCGCTGCCTGGAGCGCAAGGTAGGCGATCCTTGGGTGGGGAGGTAGGTTGATCCCTGGGGTAGGGTGTGTGTTAGACCACCCCCCACCCCAGGGATCACCCTAGTACAACAACCTACCTGCTGGTGCGGGCTCTGGGTCACCGGTGGCGGCCCGGAGCCCGCACTAGCAGGGACTTCGGGGGAACATTTTTTTTAAAGCCAGTCTGGGCAGGGTGGGTGGGAGGTGTCCCCCCTTCCACCCGCGCAGCCTGGACTGGGGAGGGAAAGTGGGGTTTTTGTTTTTCTTACATTGCGGCCATTCATTTGAATGGCCACAATGTAAAAAAATCCGGTAGGGGAATCCGGTAAATTATACCGGATTACTGGGTTTAATCCGATACTGCCGGTACACCAAATACCGGCAGTATCGGATACCGGATGATCCGCTAGTCCCACCCTTAGTTCTTACCCACCTTCTACCTGCCCATGCAAAAGTGCTGACTAGGTTGGAAAGTGTGAATGCAGATGATATAATGGAGCTGATATAATGGAGCTTCAAAGGTGGTTCTACTAAATTGTCTAATAAATGTTTCAGCTCAACAGGTAGACTAGGGGTGGCAATGAGTGGGTGCAACTGGCAGAGATTTTCAGAGAAGAATCCAAAACCCAGGCAGCTTTTCTGGGTGGTGAAGGAGTTGGTCAGTCTGGCTGTCTCCACCTGGAACTGAATTTTTCTAGTGCTCGCTGTGACATGTTTATTGACTACTGCAAAAATAAACTTGCTGGCATTCACCAAAACTTCAGCGTTGCATTTTGTATGGTAAAGGAACCATAGGATATGGCCCGACTTGTCTGGTTTTATGGGATCAATTTCAGTGGGGAATCATCCACTGATGCTGGTGCTGTGCTTGGGAGTGTTTGAGCTACATGTTGTGAATTAGATCCATGCCCATCCTGGCTGGTTAAGGCCAGCAGGGAGATACTGAGACCTTTGTTGGCAGGGGTGGTCAATGCCTCCCTTCAGGAGGGTAGAGTTCTGGGATGCCTTAAGGACGCTGTAGTGTGGCCTCTGTTCAAGAAACTATCGCTTGACATTGACTCCCCTGCCAGCTATTGACCAGTCTCTAATCTTCCCCTTTTAGGGAAGTTTATTGAACGGGTGGCCGCTCAGCAGCTTCAGGTGCATTTGGATCACATCAGTTTTCTAGATCCCTCACAGTCCAGCCTTCATCTGGGTTATGGCACTGAAACCACACTTGTGGCCTTGGTTTACAGCCTATGTTGTGAGATAGGCCCTTTTTACACAGATGCTCTAACACCGATAAAATGTGTGTTACATTTTATTATACAGGGCACAGGGCAACACTGCAGCCCTGAAGCATGGGCCCTTTTCACACTAGATGCTTCCACCCAGTTTCGCTGGGTGGAGGCGTCTGTGTAAACACTACTTGTGGTGGGTGTAGGTGCTTGCATGCTCCCATGCAACACCCATCTCCACCCACCCACGGAGCAACGGACACCACTGCCGATGGCTCCGTGGGTGGGTGGAGATGGGTGTTGCATGGGAGCCCACACCCACTTGCACTCACCTCAAGTGGTATTTACACAGATGCCTCCACTCATCTGCACCCAGAGAAACTGGGTGGAGGCATCTTGTGTGAAAAGGGCCCTTGTTGAGTGGTTGCAGTGTCGCCCTGCAACATGTATAATAATATGTAACACCCATTTTATTGGTGTTAGAGTGTCTGTGTAAAAGTGACCATTGACCAGCATGGGGATGGGGGTATTCTTTCATACTGAGGAGAGCAGCACTGCACTTCTGCAAGGTTCTCCTCATGTCAATTTCAGGTAGCTTCTCCCAATCGGGAAATTCTTCCCCAATTTCTTTTTCTGTCACCCCTCCCCAAGCCTTCTCCCTTCTCCCCATCTTTCCGCTCTCTGCTTCTCTCTTTCCCTGTGTCTCTCCCCACATTTCTCTCCCTCTCTTTACCTTCTCCCCCTTATCCACCCCCACCTCCTCCTCGCTTTCTCTCTTGCTTTTTTAAAAAAAGCATTGGTGTGGATGTTTTTATACTTTCAAACTTTGTTGTGGGTGTGGTTTTTTATTTTAAAACTTTGCATGGTGTGTGTGTGCATTTTTTTAAAAAAAGCTTTACTTGGTGAATTTACTTTGTTTAAAAAACACTATATGCTTGGTGTGTGTGTGTGTGTGTGTGTGTGTGTGTGTGTCGTGTGTGTGTGTGTGAGAGAGAGAGAGAGAGAGAGAGAGAGTTGTAAAAAGAGCTTTTCTTGGTTGGCTGAAGTGTGTGTTTTTTGTTTTATTTTGTTTTTAAAACTTTGCTGTACAAACCAAGAGACAGGCATATACAAGCCATGAGAAGACAACAGTATCGGGGTGAACAACAATTAGAAACAAATCAAAAGTTTCTATAAATCCAATAATTTCCATATTACAGGATTATCATATCTTTGGTAACACATGCATAGAGTAATAATGGAATTTCTAATGTGATGTTTTGGGCATGGCATCAATTGCAAATGACAGCAGCAGCAATGACAGCAAATAAATGCTCAGTCTTACTATTATTTCCCCCATCACTCTTTCCCTGACTACATTTACTTGTTGAGCTTTTGACTAAAACAATACTGGAAATTCTTTAGGTCAAATGCTGTGCCTTTTTTCCCTTTGAAGCATTCATAGCATAATGTGCTTGAATAGGTCCTCAGTGTACCAGTGCCGAGACAGGCAAATGGTGGCTTAGGAGCCATGTGTGTCTCTTTGGACCCCACACTGTGGCTCTTGCCAGATGTGGATGCCTGGGCTTGGGGGTCCATGTGACACCCTCAGGAGCAAGAGAAGCTAAGCCACCATTTCTGCTTCCTGAGCCACCTGAGGGCCATGGGCCATGCTATCCAAACCTGCCAGACCACCTGGGAACTGGAGCTTTGATGTGTACATGGTGGGGAGGGGGGGAGAGACCAATGTGAAGGTGAACTGCCCAGGATTGAAGGAAGTAGCAATCCTGTAGTGTCTCTTGTGATGCTTGGCAATATGAACATTTTGGTATGCGATTCTTGTGCTTGTGAACTTTGCCTACCCCTTCACCAGTAGAATACAGTTAACTAGAAGTCAATTTTCTTTCCTTGTTTGGAGACAAACAAGAATATTAAGACTCATACATTATTCACAGGAATCTTGATACTTCTGATGGTCTCCAAACTGGGAAAGAGAACGAACTATTAATTGACTGGTTAAATCCTAACTTTTAGGCTTAAGCCTTTGGAATAAATTAAGAAAAACAAAAGAAAACTTAACAGTAACGAAAACTGTCAACAACAAAAATGGCAAGGTCAAAGTCAAAAATATTGTAGTGAGTCAACGAAAAAATACATCAGAAGAAAGCACCACCCACCTATTGTTTTCTCAAGCTGTGCTGCTATCTTTACACTAGCCAACATGCATACCTTAAACTCTTTCTTTCAAGTACTTTAGTGTTGCTGAAATTCAATCTCAATTTTTTTCTCGATTCTCACAGAGAATCATGGTTCTTCACTCGTTTTTAGTGAGAATTGATAATCAAGAAAAAAACGTCCTTGGCACTTCCTTGGTTGAGAATTTTTCTCGATTTACCATTTACTGTTACCATTTACTGTGATTTACCATTTACCATTTATTGTGATTTTCCATTTACTGTATGCCGATTTACTGTGTAGCACTTACCATACCACATTAATTCTGGTAATGCACATGTGCAAAATGGCTGTCCTTTTCCAAAATGGTGGTGATGCTTCCGGCACCATCTTGGAAGAGGGCTGCACATGCACAGAACAGCTTCAATGGCCATTTGCGTATGCGCATTACTGGGATGAATATGGTACACATGATAAATAGTAAACACACTTACATTCTTTACTCTCCCACAGTAAAGGTAAAGAATCTCTTTGGTGGCTCTGTCTATTATCAACAGCATGAGGTCAAGTGAACATTTATTAAGAATAGCACTCATCTATTTTTAAACTCTGTATCTTGAGAAAAGATGCCTGGAGCTTTCCTTAATCTCAGTCCTCTAGATGTCCTCTCTACTTTACAATATTCAGTAAGGGCAGAATAATAAGACCTGTTTAGCAGCCATTCAACTCCAGCCTGCATGGTCTTAAGCCTAAAGGGAAGACCAATGCCAATGGAGGCTGGACCAAAGCAAACAGGAAAGGCACCAACTGATCTGAGAGGTGTTGCTGCTGGCTGCTGCCCGAGGCTATAAGACCAGAGATGAAGGAAGACCGATGGTGCTGCAGGACCACCACCAAACCCAACATGAAAGGTACCACATGATGGCACACAAGGCAGAGGAAGGCATTTCTGGCAGCTGAGAGTGTGAGGAGGACAGTCCTCAGAGGAAACCCCACATTAAAGATAAGTCATGCAGTGAGGTTGTTGTGAGAATGAGTCACTGTGGCTGGTTTGTTAGTCTTACAGTTCCATAATTGCACTTCCTTTCATGCCTTAAAAAGTTGTAAGTTAGAGTTTTTTAAATTGCTAGTGCTACTGTTGTTTAGAGGTAGTTAATTACAGTTAGGGTTAGTATAATAAAATAATGTGCTTTCGGTTGCTTTTTGTGCTGTTTTCTTCTCATTCTAAGGCCCTTTTCACACGAGATGCCCCCATGCATGAACACCCCCCTGTCCAGAGTGGCTAGTGCATTTCACTGCTTGGTGCCCCCTTGTTATTTCATAGAAGGGAGGAATGAATACTATATCATAAGATCACAATACCTCTGCCCAGAGTTGCTGCTGGGTGCTCCGTTAGTATTTCAGAGGATGGAGGGAGGAACAAATACTATATCATCAGATCACAGTGCCCCTGCCCAAATTGGCGCTAGTGCATTCATTTCTCTGCTGGCTGATGCATGTGGTATATGAGATCATGTTGTGTGGCTGCGCCTGAGTGGCTAAATGCAAATTTAACCTTCTGGGCCTGGAGTGGGGTGGGGGTGTGACTGTAGAATCAGTTGGGACTGGTTTTGGTTTTGCCTCTGTTGATGATGCCATGAAGAGTGAGACTGTCACCGTACAGGAGACAAATAACATCCAACAACCACAAAAAGGTACCAGTTCACAAGGTGTGTTTTTTCCCCCACCTAAATAAAAATAAAATGCTGACAACAACCTAACTACCTTCCTATCTAATTATCTCTACCTAACTACTGCTACCTACAAACGTACCTACCACTACAAAGACAACCATTTATATAAATTATATTTTTAATCAGAGGACAAGGAGGAACCCTCCTGGTCCCTCGCATCAGGGCAACATCAGAGGAGGTAATGGAGGAGGGAGAGAAATAATCTTGGGTGCCCCTTGCTGTATTTGCATACACCTCACCAAGGTCCCTTGCAGGGGCACATTCTAGCCCTGAGGGAATATGGGGAGAGGGGGGAATCCTTGGTGGTCATGGGGGGGGGGGCAGTTGGGGCACATTGAATTCATCAGTCAGCTTGAGCAGTAGTGATGCAGCTTGCAACCCACTGTTAGGGGGGACAGGGGAAGAGGGAAGGTAGACCTGGCTAACCGGCTACTTGATCTCTCGAGTACCCTGCACACTCGCGAGGGGGCACCACGCTGATTGGAAAAGACACCCCTCAGGTTGTAATAGGGCCGCTGGCTTAGGGATAAGCGGCGGCCTATCTCATCATAGGGGGGGAGACAGCAAGGCCCTGAGTGGACCCCCACTCGAGTGTGCTGGTTGCAAAGGCAACCCCTTAGCCCCCACGAATTCACCAACCTCACACGTGCCCCAGGGATACACACAGGGAAGGGGGTGCTTACTGGCTGTCTCTTATACACATCTAGATGTGTATAAGAGACAGTCCTATTACTAATCTTATTTCTAAACCAAAAACTACCCACCCTATTCCCTGTCTCTTATACACATCTAGATGTGTATAAGAGACAGGGCGTGCAGAGCGACGCCGCGTTTCTGCTGGCCCCGCCCCTTCGTTCCCCGCCGGCCTCACTTCTGATAGCTTTTGCGGCGGCGGAGACTGTTCCCGCCTCCGCGCCTGAGCCCGCCGCACCTGCGTCCCCTGTTTGCTCCTAAGCTGCTGCGGACTGAGGGCTCGCCTCCCCTGCCTCCGCCCTCGGGTAGGCTGCAACCTTACACCCACCTCTCTCACTCTATCACAGAGTGGTGATGGGCGTGATTGACCCTCCACAGCTTCCTCATGTAGACACTTTACACCAGGTCCTCTGTCCACCTACAACCAAAGTCACGGAATTCCTCTGTTAAAGAGTTCCATGCCTGGCACATTCTGTCCAGGGCTGCCTGCCCAGACTCTATGGACCGAGTGAGCTGATGCAACTCTGGGGGCAGGGGCACCTCCTCATCCTCAACAGAAGGGCTGGCCTCTGCCTCAGCTGCTGAGGATGTAGAGGGGACAAGGAGGGACTCCTTCTCCTGCCTCATCTTGCAGGTACAGCTTGTCCCCTTTGCTGGCCCTGTTGCTCACCACCTGCTTGCTCTCTCCCCCTTTTTCCTCCCAGGTGTATTCGATGTCTCCGCCAAAGGTGGCTGTGGAGGTTGATGGTGCTGTTCTGCCTCCCATGCTACACCTCCCTATTGCAGTAGCAACAGAGAGCAGCAATGGTGGGCACTCCAGGAAGAAATGCTCCCATACTGCAGACCTCATCGGCGCTGCAGCTGCTAGATGCCACCGTCGCCTGACAGGCTTCCCTACCCCCACCTCCTCCATGACATGGACCTCCACCTCCCCTCCCCTCCTGGGGCCCTCCTGGCCCTGGGGCTCTAACATGCCTCCTAGTCCTAGTATCTCATAATATCCTAGTCCTAAACTGTATCCTATTCCGAAACTATAATAACAAACATCTTAAACTATAATTATATAACTAACTATATAACTATAACTATACTATTCCTAACCTAAACTATATACTATCCTATTACTAATCTTATTTCTAAACCAAAAACTACCCACCCTATTCCCTCCCAATTCCCACCCTATTCCCTCCCTAAGAAGGAGTGTGTGTGCTATTTATTTAATTTATTTATTTCCTTCTCCCTCCACCAGACTCCTTCCTACGCCGCAAAGAGACTGCTGAATTGCAGCCCCTTATATACTGTATGGGGGGGGGGAGATGAAGAGAGGAAGGGGTGCATGCACTGTTGTGCACCCTGATTGGCTAGGCTCTTATATGTCCGCAGTCTTCACACGTGGCACAACGTGCCAACTCAGCGCTGAATAGTTCTGAGTTTCTGCGATTCCAATTTCCAAAGTTCCGAGTTTGTGGGATTTCTGAGGTCCAGAGTTCCGAGTTCTGAATTCCAGGTCTGGGTTCTCGGCACTTCAGGACTTGATCCGAGTACTCGGATGGCCTATTTGATGCAGCCCTACTTTTTAGGTAAAGGTTGGCAGGTGTCAGGTGATATTCTCCATTTAATCCTGAACTTGCGTTTCTTCATCATTTTTGTATGTAGGAAAAATAGCCAGCGACTGCTTACAGGGAGGTCCCCAAAAATGTCTACCATGGTACATTTGAGAATTGGACTGCAGTAGATCCAGCACATGTCTAGACCATTTCAAATGACACACAGAATTATGCTGAGACCAATGCATTGGTGCCTGACACGTGTGTTTTGTAATCTCCTGAGTGGGGAAACATGACAGAGCATTTTTGTAACAGTAACATACATCAATCTGAAAATTTTTTTAGAACAAAGCATATATACTGAACATATTTAATGACACTAGTCATTTTTCTGGTACTTGTCAAATCGTTCCAGTAGAGCTCTTTGTATATTTCCTGGTGTTTTTTGGTGTTTAGCTATTAGATTTTCCAGTGCCATCTTTGTCTGTTGGGAAAAAGAAAGGGGAAATCATGAGCTTGTACTGAGAGAACTCCACTAAAGTCACTGTTTGGATTACAGACAGACAGGGTTTTCTTTGGAGACATAAAGCATGAAAAGAGGTCCTAAAGCCCCCCCCCCCCCCAGTTGTTCTATCATGCAATGCAATAGTCACATGGATTTATTTATTTATTTGCCCATTAATGTTCCACTCTTACTCAGTTAAATCTAAGGGTTTGCAGGTTTACTTACTGTAATTGTGACTATTGGGTGAGTACAATTTCTTCTCAGCATTAATGCAGCATTAGACTCTTGCATTACAAGTGTGGCTTGATGTTATTTTATTACCTAAGAGTCGACGATTTTATCAGGCTCCAGTAAAACTAGTTAACACTCTCAACTTTCCTCAACTCTCATGGCTTGTCATGAGTGAAATGATATCCCCCTCCTCCCTCACTCAGAATCTCTGCCCTGTAATTAAGTTAAGCACCTGCACCTGCATCTTCTCACACTCATGAATGTATCCTTGTTTCTCCTGATGTTCAGCTCTCCCTTGTCTCCCCCTTCCTTGTCTCTTAGATTGTAAGCCCTTTTGGTTCGGGACTTGTCTGCGACAACTTACTGTACAGTGCCAGGTACATTGCTGGCACTATATAAATAATAATAGTAATAATAATAGTAACAACTAGTTTCTCACATTGGAAAGAATACCTAGTTGTAAAACATTCAAAGAAAAGCCCAGAAATCAGTTTACATTTCAAAACCATCTGCACAGGATCATAGATAGATTGTAATGGGCCCCCCTCATTCTGCCCCTCCCCCACCTCTGCCCCTACACAAGATACAAATGCATTGTGTAGCCCTCATTAGGAGTGTGCACCAAGGACCCATTTCATTTTTCGTTTTTGCTATCATTTTTCTGGTTTTTGTTATTGAGGATTTTTGTTTTTGTAATTAAGTTTCATTTTCATTTTCCATTGGTTTCAATGGGAAATGTATTTCTGGCTGTAACATATTAATTTATAATCCAATTAGCATTACATTTGAACAGGATGTACCCACATCCAAGTTAATCGACCTTGCCAAATTGCATAACAATTGGATAAAGAGTTATGATTTTATAAGCAATTTAATGTCATGGTTTGAGTACACTTTCTAGCTGTAAAGACTTTGTTTTCCATCCAATTTGGATGACATTTGGGCACATAGTGCCCCCCATGGAAAGGATAATTTATGCCAAATTTCAGAAAGATTGGATAAAGAGTCCTGATTGTATAAGCAATTATAAACATTTCATGGTTTGCACACACATTTCCAGCTGTAACGTCTTTGTTTTTCATCTTGCTTGGACGAAGTTTGGACAGGTCGTTCCCCTCACCAAAGGGAGAATACCTGCCAAATTTCAAAAATATTTGATAAAGGGTTCCAATTTTATAGCTATGAACCTTTCATGATTTTAACAGAAATTGCAAATTTCCTTCAACCATTTGCAGGTGTTGCCTCTGTTTACATGATAGTTTTTTTTACTAGATGAAGGGGTCTTCTTTTTGGAGCATTTGTAGAGATGGTGAAGAAGACATAAGGAGGTGGGCAGAGCAGAGGAGGGGTATGTGCCAGAGGCACTGGAACTGACATAGGTTTCAGTCATTGGCACCCCAATGTCTGTGGGGGCATACAGGGCGGAAAGTAGGTGCAGAGTTCTGATTTTATGAGCACTTGTAGTGAGGCTAGAGATTGCAACACACACAGTCGCACACAAAGAGCACTGAGCCAGCCCATGACCCAGACAAGATCTAGCCATGGTGGGAGGTATTTTGGCTGCAGGAGGGAATGCACAAGCCAGATTACGTGTGAGGTGCTGTCGGTCTGAAAGCCCTGCCCACACGGCTTTGCTGGCAAACACACATTCTTTATCTATCTGTGTGTTTGCTGGTAAAGCTGCGTGGGGGTGGGTGGGTGTGCTTTTAGACCGGCTGCACCCCATGCATATTCTGGTGTGCGCATTTCCTCCTGCAGCCAAAGCTTATATTTGCTTCCCCTTGCCAACCTCAAGCCTCCCTGATTACATCGATTGGGTACTGGCAATTTGGAAGCCTGGACAGCATCTCCAGAGAATGAGTCTATACTAGGGATTTTCTTATGTTTGTCACAGTGGTTCAAGATGGGTTTGTGATGCCAACTGGCCAACAGTAACGTCAAACATGTATCCTCATTCTGTGCTGTGTTCACCCCAATGCCCCTGCTTGTTACTGGGAAGTTGGAAGCATTTCCTTAGGAAAGAGCCAAAAAGAGGTTCTTTTATGTCCTGAAGGGTGTGTTGGGATGCCAGTTGGCCAGTCTGGATATGTCAATCATGTCTCTTGATTGCTGGACTACTTCCCCAGTCCCCTCTGCCTTGCTGACTGAAGTCCTGTTTATGTCCTGAACGTTTCATTTTTGATCTAAAAGTTTCAGGACTTGTATTCACATGTCTTCTGTTAAAATCACAAACATTCAATTGCTTACAAAATTGGGGCCTTTTATCCAATCTTTCTGAAATTTGACAGGGATCATCCCTTGGGTGAGCGGTAAAAGGAATCTAAATTCCATCCATATTGGATAAACAGAAAGATGTTACCGCTAGAAATGTGTGCACAAACAAAAAAATGTAGATTACGTATAAAATTAGGACCCGTTATCCAATATTTATGAAACGTGGCAGGAATTATCCACTTTTTGAGGGGGACAACCTGACCACATTTCATCCACGTTGGGCAAGTAGAATAAAAGGTACATTCAGAAATTCATCACAAATTGTGATGCTTATAAAATCAGGATCCTTCTGTCTAGTCTTCTGAAATTTGACATGCATGATCCCCTGTGCAAGGAGTACATTTTCTCAAAATTGAGTGCAAATTGGACAGGAAACAAAGAAGGTACAGCCTGATATTTACATCCTAAATTTTTTTATGTTTTTAATTCTGAAATTTTTATTTTTATTCCAAAATATTTTATTAAATTTTTCATTTTAATTTTTCTGGTATTAATAATGAAAAATGAAAACATGTTGTTAATATCAGAAAAACAAAAACAAAATGCACAGTACACCCCTTGCCCTCAGGCTTGTGGGTCCAGGTGCAGCTGAACCCTCTGCACCTATTATAACTATGTCCCTTCATCTATATATCTTTCAGTGACACTTCAATGTTTATTACACTCACACATGCATAGCAGGACTCTGAAATCAGACTGCTTATGTAGGAGGCATTAAGGCTACTTTCACACCTTCCCCCCATGCATATTTTGGCTGCAGGAGGGAATCCACAAGCCAGATTATGCGTGAGGTGCGGTCTGTCTGAAAGCCCTGCCCGCGCGGCTTTGCTGGCAAACACACATTCTGTATCTCTCTCTGTGTTTGCTGGTAAAGCTGCGTGGGGGGTGGGCTTTTAGACCCGCTGCACCCCATGCATATTCTGGTGTGCGCATTTCCTCCTGCAGCCAAAATATGTGCATGGGGGGGGGGGGGGCGGCAAGAGGCCCAAATTAGGCTCGCAGTTAGAAAACCTTGGTCCGAACTCTTACACAATCAGGCACCAAGGGAAAATAAGTTTTTTATAGAGACAATGGATGTTAAGAGATGTGCTGCTGGCCCAGTTCTCCCACTCTGGCCTGCCTGGGAGAGCACCAAACCCCGCGTGCCTGTTCCAGGCCTGCCAGATATGAGCCTGTTTCATTAGTCGCCGGGCTAGAAATATAGGCCACCAAACAAACCAGGCACAAGGTCTGGCCCCACAAGCCACCCAGGTGGACCAGAACTGGGAGAACCAAGCGGGCGCGTCTGGCCCATCCGACCCAGAGTGGGGGGGGTCACCATAGTAGTCAGCCATGGCTGCCCATCATGGCAGGGGATGATCTTGATGGTGGATTCAGCCAGTCACGTGTCACTCTCCAACCCCTCTCCCTGGCTGTATCAGGCCGGGGGAACATTAATTTCTGTCCTCTGACCTGACCTGGCCAGGGGTTGCGGGGGTGGCTATCCTGCCCCCGAACGTGCAGCCACCACTGCAGCTGCACATATGTTAACACCCACTGATACCTACATTGCATCTACGGGGGCAAGAAATCTATACTTACACCCTCAATGCTGCATTATGCTTCTGGTTTTAAAAATGGAAAATCATTTTCTGTGCTGATCATAGAGAGAGAGCCTTAGGCTGCACAGGCAACCTTCTCTGGTGGGGTTGGGGGGAGAAATGGGGAAAGTACAGCAGCAGTATGTACATGCAAAGGAGGGGGCAGAGGATGGGCAATTCTGTGCATGTTCTTCCCTGGCCTTCTGCTGACTGCTCTCTTTAGCATGGAGGGGTGGTAGTGGGGACTCTAATATTGCTGCATGTACAGTGCTGCTCATACTCTGCCCGCCCCCCCCTTCCTGTGGGAGAGACTTCTGAACTGCGTGAAGTTATTAGCTAGCTTTTTCGACAAAGAAGAGGAAGCAAGGATTCAAACGTTATTGATTCAAACATTATAAACAAGCCAGAATCACCATAAAAAGATGTTTATTTCATAAAAGCGCAGGCAAAGCACCTTTGAACTACCACAACTGAAGATGAAATAGTTCAGTCTTTCAGTCTTTCAGAATCTGTTGTTCTTGCAATATCATAAATGGTGCTTCCAACTGAGCACTACCCAGTATTCACCAGCAACTTCAATTGACAAGAGCACAAGTCTCATGTGCTACAAGAATTGAACAGGGTCAGAGGGAATAAGTCCTACACACTAAGTCACAATGCTGGTGAATCTTCAGACCGTCATCCTCAGCCTAGTAGCACCACTGCCCTGCCCACCTGTCAGGTTGCTGTCAGACAACTGCTATTTGGTTACCACCTGTATACGTACTTCCTGAGGTTAAAATGTTCCGTGCATGAGCAACTGTGTTCTTCAGACCTGTTGCTACCCAGTATATATGCTAGAGAGACACAGCAAGCCAACACAGCTAGTTCATTCACAGCTTGCATCCTCATCTTGTGATTCTTTCTAAGAGCACAAGGGGATGAGCCAGACTGGTCCAAACCAGTAATGGCTGGGTAGGCCCTTAAAGGACCAACTCCCCATATCTTTCCCCTTCAAGAAACATGAAGTACATGATAAACTCCACAATAAATTCAGTACCCAAAACATCAACATTATTCATAATACCAATTCAACATGATTCAATTAGTCTTTGTAGTTTTTGGTATTGTCTCCCTGTAGCTTCTGCTCTATAGTTGTCAGAAAGGTTTGCTTCCAGTCCTAGGCTCTTCCCTTCCATGACAGTCTAATATAGCATCCCAGACCCTTTGCCTTGCCTCAACTCACCCACTTCCAGCCCCACCTGCAGACCTGCCTTTTTCTGCCCTACCAAGCTGCCCTTAGACATGCCTTCCCTTCCTGTAGCCCACACCCTTCATGGACTGACTTACTGGCTGCTAGAGACTGCACTGACTACTTTATTTCTTACGATGGTACTTGGTTTGATCTTTTGCTTCATGGCTACAACCTGGCTATTCCTAAACTACATGTGTGTCTTCTCCCCTGACTCCGCTGTCTCTGCTCTCAATGCCTCTCTCTCCTCCACACTTGACTCCCATTCCCCTCTCTCTTCCCGCCCTGCCTTCTCCCACAACCCCCGTCCTTGGCTCACCCCTAGTAACTGCCACCTCTGTTCTTTCACTCATGCTACTGAATGACTCTGGCGCAAATCCCATTCTCACGCTGACTTCCTTCACTTCAAATTCTGTCTCTCCACCCTTACTTCTGCTATCTCCCTTGCTAGACAACACTACTATGCCTCCCGCATTGAGTCCTGTTCTCGGGACCCTCGCCGCCTGTTCTCTACCTTTGACTCCCTCCTCAAGCCTCCCTGTCCTCCCCCTCCTTCTTCCCTTTCTGCTCAGGATCTTGCCTCCTTCTTCACCTCCAAGATAGACAAGATCCGCCTCGACATCGCTTCCCACTCCTCTCTTCCCACTCCCACCCCTCTCCCTCCTCCCCCTCCTTCTCTCATGTCCTCCTTCTCCCCTGCCTCCCTTAAGGAAATCTCCTCTCTGCTCTCCTCCTCCAACCCTTCCACTTGCCCCCTTGATCCCATTCCTTCCCGCCTCCTCACCTCCATTACTCCCACTGTCGCCCCTTCCTTCCTGCACATCATCAACCTCTCCCTCTCTACTGGCTCTTTCCCTTCTGCCTTCAAACATGCCACAGTCTCTCCTATTCTCAAAAAGTCCACTCTTGACCCCTCTGACCCTTCTAGCTATCGTCCTGTCTCACTCCTTCCTTTTGCTTCCAAGCTGCTTGAACGTGTTGTCTACTCCCGCTGCCTTGACTTCCTATCCTCCAACTCCTCCCTTGACCCCCTCCAATCTGGCTTCCGCCCCCTTCATTCTACTGAAACTGCTCTCGCTAAGATCACCAACGATCTTCTGGTGGCTAAATCTAAACGTCTCTATTCCATTCTTGTCCTCCTTGATCTCTCTGCTGCCTTCGATACTGTTGACCACTCACTCTTGCTGGATTCCCTTCACTCCCTTGGCTTTTGTGGCTCTGTCCATAACTGGTTCTCCTCCTACCTCTCTGACCGCTCCTTTAATGTGTCTCTCTCCAACTCCGCCTCCTCCTCCTTCCCCCTCTCAGTTGGTGTTCCTCAAGGCTCTGTTCTTGGCCCTCTCCTCTTCTCGATCTATACCTCATCCTTAGGCAAACTCATTGCCTCCCATGGCTTCCAATACCACCTCTATGCTGATGACACTCAACTCTATCTCTCTACTCCCTCTCTCTCTCCCTCTGTTCAAGCTCGTCTCATCAACTGTCTCTCTGACATCTCTACCTGGATGTCTCAACGTCAACTCAAACTCAACATGGCTAAAACTGAACTCCTTATCTTCCCCCCTCATCCTTCCTCTCCTTCCTCACTGTCAATAACTATTGATGGAGTCACCATCCTGCCTGTCCCCCAAGCCCGTAGCCTAGGCTTCATCTTTGACTCACCCCTTTCTTTTAAACCCTACATTGACTCTGTTGCTAAATCCTGTCGCTTCTCCCTCCATAACATTGCTAAGATTCGCCCTTTTCTCTCTGTCTCGTCTGCCAAAACTCTTGTTCATGCTCTGGTCATCTCTCGCCTCGATTACTGTAACCTCCTTCTCACTGGCCTTCCCCGGTCTCACCTTTCTCCCCTCATCTCTGTCCAAAACTCTGCTGCCAGGGTCATCTACCTCGCCAGTCGCTTCGACCATGTGCAGCCCCTCCTCTCTTCGCTTCACTGGCTTCCCCTTCCTGAACGAATCCTGCACACGCTCCTAGTCTTCACCTATAAAGCTCTTCACAACCTCGCTTCCCCCTACCTCTCTGCACTTATTGTCCTCCATACTCCAGCCTGTGCACTTCGCTCCTCCTCTGTCCCTTCTCTCACCCTTCCACTCCTTCCCTGCTCCCCTAAGCGCCTTCGTCCCTTCTCACTTGTTGCCCCCCATGCCTAGAACTCCCTCCCGTCCACATCTGCCTTGCCCCCTCCCTTCATACCTTCAAATCTCTCCTTAAAACTCACCTCCTTCGCTCTGCTCTGTCTGACTCTTTATCCTGCTGAGCCACTATTTCCTATACCTACGGTCTGTTTACCCCTATCCTTGCCACATGGACCTGCCTGCTGTCATTCTCATTGTAACCAAGCCAAGTACGTGCACCTGAGACCTCGCATCTTCATGAATGTTAGACCCTTTGTCTCTCCCTCTGTTCCCCTTCTATGTCTCTCCCCCAGCTCCTGTCTCTCAGATTGTAAGCCCTAGGGGCAGGGACCGTGTCTATTTTATTGTAAAATGCCAGGTACACTGCTGGCGCTATATAAATGTTTGTTAATAATAATAAATAATTATAACTAGAACTTTAGCTGAGACACTGACCACTCACAGCAGGGCTATTAACACAACTGTCTCCACACAGCTTGCTTTGGTTACAAATGAATTTTCCTGAAATTCTCACTTCTGCAAGCTCCTTCCTGAGAGAGTCAACTGTTAAATGATTCCGAAGGCCCAACTCTGCTCTCATTTTCACCTGTAATCCCATTGTCATTCAAGATGAAGTAACTGAGATCCTGAAGCTACCCTTGTGTAAGTGTGCTTTTTTTCAACTTGAATCAGGGATAGAGCTGAAACAAGTACCCACAAAAACAGGTATACCCAACAAATTTCTAGTACCCAATCAGTATCTGAACCTGGGTACCTGAAGTCAGGGAATTTCAACGTCCGGTCCTGGAATACCAACTTTTGTACCGATATTTTGAATTCTGACAGCAATTTATTGATTTTCCATCTCAGAAAGTCAACTTCCAGTCCCAATTTCTCAATTTTCCTACCTAATATATTGATCAGTAATCAGAAAATTAAAAATAAGCACCAAAAGCTAATGACCTTTTGGGTTCCTGAGTACTCAATTGGTACCTGGGTAACCCATTGAATACCCAATGTAGTACCCCAAAATGTGGGTATTACCTGTGCGTTTTAAAATAAGTACAACAATAAACATAATGAGGGGAAGGAGGTGGGATGAATTCAGAGGTTGCATTTATCATTTTGCCTCCATTTTATGCACTTCCCTTTCATGTTTGTGTCATCGCATTTGCCTCTGCCCCTACCATGCAAGTGAGGTTCCTTTCCTTTGACAGCTGAGTAGCTTTTCCTTCTACTTCTATTTATTTATTTATTTATTTTGTCACACTTTTATGCTGCCCCCTCCTGCTATGCATCTCGGGGCAGCTAACACCACCATAAAAACAAATAGTAACATAAAATATAAAACACTAAAATAACCCAAACAAGAAAATGCTCCCAGCCTAACCCAACCCACCAATCACCCATCTCCCTCAGCAAAGGCCTGGTGGAACAGCCAGTTCTTACACTGTCTATAGAAAGAGGGGAGGTCTATGACCATGCAGACCTCCAATGGGAAGGGGTTCCACAGCCGTGGAGCAACCACCAAGAATACCTGTCACCAAGGGTAGCCCCATGTAGAGTGCATTACAGTAGTCCAATCTTGAGGTAATAAAAGCATGGATGATTGTGGCAAAGTCCAATTCTGTGACATATGGCTTAAGCCGTTGTACCAGATGTAATTGGTAAAATGCACCCTTTGCCACAGCCACCATCTGAGCATCCAGGTGAAGCTGCAGGTCTAGGAGCACCCCTAGACTACGGACCTAAGATACCAGGGGAGGATGGACCCCATCAATAATGGGGGCCATCACTACCCTGGCTTTCCCTACAACCATCACCACTTGTTGGGATTCAACTTCAGGCTGCTCACCTTCATCCAATCCCCAAAAGCTGACAAACACCAGGTAAGCAGTGAGACTGCTGAGCCTGAGTCTGATGAAAAAGAGAGATACAATTGAGTGTCATCAGCATATTGATGACACCTTACACCAAACCCTTGGACGACCTCCCCCAGAGGCTGCACATACACGTTGAACAAGAGAGGAGATAAGTTAGAACCTTGCGGGACTACACAAGTGAGGCCCCGGGGAAAAGATGAACGATCATTGAGCACCACAGCTTGAGTTCTTCTGGCCAGGAAGGAGCGGTACCATTCAAGGACAGTACCACCCACTCCAGCTCGGTCCCACAACTGGGTCACCAGCATCTCATGATCAACGGTATCAAATGCAGCCGAGAGATCTAATAGGATCAACCGGGTCGAACGACCATGGTCCAGCTCTCGGGAGAGGTCATCCACCAAAGCCGCAAGCGCAGTCTCACTGCCATAACCTGTACGAAAGCTAGACTGTGAGGAATCTAGGAAACTGATTCGATCCAGATGCTCCTGACGCTGACGAGCCATCACCCACTCAATAACCTTCCCTAGAAAGGGAAGGTTAGAGACCGTGCGATAGCTGGCCAGGACATCAACGTCCAATTATGTTTTTTTGAGCAGAGGCTGCACTACTGCGTCCTTGAGGCAGCTCGGCACTCTGCGCTCCCTAAGGGAGGCACTGACTATCCCAGTCAGCAATGCCCTAATGTCTCCTGGCTGGCCTTCACCAGCCAGGATGGGCATGGGTCCAGTTCACAATAAGTGGCTCAAACAGCCCCCAGAACATCCTCCGCATCAGAGGGTAAGATGCATTGAAATTGATCCCATAAAACAGGACAAGATGGGGCTTCAACTGCCTCTGGTTTACCCACTGTTAAAAACTGTGTATGAGGGGGTGGCATAAAAATACAAAAATAAATAAATAAATACAAATATACTTCAAACCTACCTGATAATGTTGAAATAAGAAATGTTGAAGTTTCAAAGTTGTGTTTTGAAGTTTTCACAAGAAAAAAAAACCTTACCTTTTCAGCCAGCTCTTCAACAGTTATATTTGGATCATATGGAATGGGATCTCCAATATATGTGCGCAATTTGACTGGAAACCCTCCATATAAAGGAGCAATTGGCACTCGAAAATGTTCATAGCACAATCTTGAAAATGCTGTGTAAAAAATTTAAATTGAGGTCATACTGAGAGATGATTTATATAGTTCATGCTTCGAGATTAATTGAGTCTTGGAATTTAAATGGAAACTGAATTGCTAGGTTGGTAGTTAACACACTTTAATTGATACGGATGTTTGATCAAAATAGATCAAACAATTTGCAGGACACTGGGAATAACATCCTAGTTCCAATTGTTAAGACACCATTAAGACACAGCGCAGTTAATACCTAATTGATAGTGCAATTAATATTAAAAATCTGCATTGTGAAGTCGTTATGGTTATTACTAGAAGTTAAAGGAATATTCAAAATTAACTTATTTGCATTCATCATATCTGACCTATTTGAATTTGGAAGTTTGAAGTGAGTTTGAAGGCCCAATTCAGTGTACAGTGGGGTACACAAAGGTGTACTGTGACCTGTGCTGTTTAGCATATACATTAATTATCTGGAAAGGGGGTAGAAGAGTGAAGCAGCAAGCTTGCAGCAGATGATACAAACTTATTCAAGTTTGTTCAAGATAGTTATATCCAATAATGACTGTGAAGACTTACAAAATAATCTAAAAAACCTCAGCTACCAGGCAATTAAAGGGTAGGCAAAATTCCGCCTTCAGAAGTGCAATGTAAGGCACATAGGAAAAAATAATCCTGAATATATATACACAATAGTGGGCGCTGTTACCATTCAGGACACAGATCTTGGTGTCATCCTGGATAGTTCACTGAAAACATCAGTTCAGTGAAAAACAGTGATCAAAAAGGCAAAACGAGTATTAGGAATTATTAATAATAAAAATAGAATATAAGATAAGGTCAGCCACTCTGGAAACCCATAGTGTGCCTACATCTTGAATACAGTGTGAAATTCTGATTGCTTCACCTAGAAAGGATATAGTAGAACTGGAAAAAATATAGAGAAGGCAACAAAGATTATCAAGAGTATGGGATGGTTTTCATATGGGGGAAGGCTCAAAAGATTAGGGGTGTTTTCTAATGTGGCAATGCTTGGGCACCATCACGGATTTACCTGGTCCACAGCAAGACCAGTTCCAGCCCCCGAATTAACGTGATGGGGGTGGGTCACTTTGGAGGGTGGGGAGATGCAGGGAGGGATGTTCATTCACTCTGCGTCCAGCGTCCTGTCCCCCCCACCGACAGGCAGCCATGGAGGCCAATGACGGCCACGACGGCGCCTGGACCTGGAGGGCAGGTCCGGTAAAGCAAGCTTTCAAACGTGAAAACCCACCTTACACCCAGTCAGGTGGACAGATCCCCGCCAGGGTGGCAGCTAGTGCAGACTGTGGGCCCCAGAGACTTTCCCAAGTCACAGCCCATGCTAGCTGCCACCATGGCTGGGATCTATCCCTTGCCAACAACTGGCTTCTGGGAATGACGGTGGCCCATAGATTAAACCAGATCAAAGTGTGGTAAAGTGGGCCACTGTCACATTTGAAAACACCCTAAGTCTCTTCAATTTAGAAAAGAGAAAATGGATCTGACAGATGTTTGTTCAGTGATACAGCTTTTGACTGAAAGTGAGAAGAGGGATGGGGCACAGCCACCCTAGGGGCTGACAGTTGGGGGTGACAAGAGGGCCCCACAGAAATAGCCTGTCCCAGGTCATGGACCCTTCTGGCCAGGCTTCTGGCCAGCCATGCATACAGTAGTCAATCGACCTGCCAAACACAATAAAATAATTGGTTTGAAAGAAGGACTGGATAAATTCATGGATGATAAGTATGTCAATGGCTATTTAGCCAGGGCATGGATTAAGTGAATATAGGCCTAGTTTTTGTAGACTTCACCTTATGCATCTAGTTCTGGATGCTGCTAAAGACAGGATACCAGACCAGCTTAATCACTGGGGCAGTATGGAAGCTATTTGTCCTTTAGAACATCAGGCGATACAGCTACCAGAGTTAACAAAGAGCAAAAATTCTAAAAATATTGATGAGAGAAATATTTCTACTGACATCAAATAAACTTTAAAAATATCATTAAAGGGAACACCCTCAGAACTTGGGAAGACACATATAATAGGTCTTACGTATTTTTGTATATGTCCTGTATCCTTCACGACAATTTTGTGTAAACATCGGGATGATGGGCTAGGAGAAATAGGGGAAGAAATAATGAGAATTGGGAATTGGACAATATTTCAGTTTCAGTTTTGTTAAAACGCTTTGCAACTATGGGTACGTTCAGACATGACGCTAACCACCCTTTAACCACCCTTGGTGGTTATTTATGCATGTTGCAGGGCTGCATAGGGCACCAATACAGCCCTGCAACATACATAAATAACCACCAAGGGTGGTTAAAGGGTGGTTAATGTCATGTCTGAAAGTACCCCTTGTCAAAGACTCATAATGAGCATTACCATTTCACTGAACCAGATAAAGCCAATAATTTATCCTGCTTAGTAAGTGAAAGAGAGCCATGTTTTTGTCATGAAAAGCTACAGCCAGTTACATATCAGTTATGACACCATCCACTAGGTTGTTACATCAACCCCCTCTCTCACCTCTATGTCATCATACATGATAGCATAATATGTAGAAACAGAAAGAAAACACTTCTGTAGATACTTAGATTCTGGAAATATCACTAGTTGGTGTATTCCTTGGTGTTTTGTTAAATACAATCTGATTTAATATGGGCATGTGAGGGCATTTAACTTGGACATGCAGTGGCATTTAACTGAAATGGGGAGGAAAATGGATTGGTTTGAGGAATCTCAAAGGTCTTCTGATATGAACTCTGGATTAAATAACCTTATTTCTTCTTCATTCTGTACTTCCACACACATGGGAGTAGAGGGACTATGGAATATTTATTTATTTATTTAGAAATATTTTTATCCCGCACCCTCCTGCAAAATAGCAGCTCAGGGCAGTGTACAACAATCGTACACAATATTTTGGAAAGCAATATCTATGGGGATGTACTCCTGCCCCTCCCATCTCTTCCTGGCTCCACATATACTTAGAGCTGCAGGCTGTACCTCTACCTGACCTGTGTTTTCTCGTAACAGTAGTGTGACAGGGTGGGTCACTGGCCCTTTAAGGGAGCCCATTCTGTCACTGTGGCACTGCCCCTTCAGGGGTATAAATGGTAGCAAGCTCCAGAGACCAGTCAGTTTGCATCCGAGAGCAAGTTTTGTGGTGTATCAAAATCAGTACACAGTCCTCACACCCAATCTATCTGCAGCACTAGGGGGAGTGTTTTGAAAGAAAGGGGGGATACATGTGTACCCTTGCCCGATTGGTTAGCCAAGCAAAGAAGTGCTCTGACAAGCCACATAAGCAGGAGCACTCATCAAACAAGTAGTCTCTGGAGCAAGAGAAAATGCATGTTCATAAGTGGGTAAACAAAGGGGCAACTCAAAATGAAGTAGCAGCTTTAGTAATGAAGGTGCTTCATTGGTTGCTATTTCTTATGACTTCAACACTTTTCAACTGTCACTTTCAGCTACATTTGGTTACAGTCTTTTTTATTTCATATTCTCATGCAGCACTGGTCTCTCTTCTTAAAAGCCTTAGTGGAGAGACCTCTGAAAAGACTAACTAATGCTGATCTGCTGGGAAAAGAGCTAGTTCCTCTC
Organism: Sphenodon punctatus; assembly: GCA_003113815.1. NCBI lineage: Eukaryota > Metazoa > Chordata > Lepidosauria > Sphenodontia > Sphenodontidae > Sphenodon > Sphenodon punctatus. Next base: position 77,778 of record QEPC01005540.1, on the reverse strand, counting down.
TAGTTCTCAAAGCAGTGCATCTCCATCAATTTCATTAAATGAATTTTCAGATGTCATCCACACTGTAGTTAAGGGGTAGACAGCAACACATGTAGATAGATTCCTGTAGTATCACTATGTCATTTTGAATCCACAAAACTTATTCAGATCTCCATGTAAATGAATGAATGTCCAAATAAATCTTTGCTGATGGTTATAAAATAATATTGTGTTCAGTTGTGCTAAATGGTACCATGAAAATGAGTAAAATAATGAAACAAAGTTATTAAAGTAACTGAATACCGAAACAAAATAACTGAGGTCTTAGAAAGAAAGGTCAAATCAAATAGCAATTCATATCAACATCATCAAAATGGACAGAAATAAAATAAAAACATAAGTAGTGCCATACTGGGTCAGACCAATGGTCCATCGAGCCCAGCATCCTGTCTCAGACAGCAGCCAATCTCGACCACCGGGGTACTCAACAGGTCACAACGGGGCAATCTGTTCTCTCTTGTTCATTCCCAGTTCTGACAGTAAGAGGTTACGTTACCCCAGACCTACCCAGCTAATAGCTGCTAATGGACCTATCCTTCAGAAAGTTGTCAAATCCTTTTTAAAACCATGCTATTCTACTGGCCTTGACCATATCTTCTGGCAACAAATCCCACAACTTAATTGTTTGTTGGGTGAAAAAATATGTTCTTTTATTTGTTTTAAATCTGCTACTTGTTAGTTTCATGGGTGCCCCCTAGTTCTAGTACTATCTGAGAGAGTAAATAATCGTTCCCTGTTTATTCATTCCACACCACTCATGATTTTATAAACTTCTATTATATCCCCTCTCAGCCGTCTCTTCTACAAGCTGAAAAAGTCTTAACCTATCTAGTCTCTCTTCATTGGGGAGGTGTTCCATATACTTTATCATTTTTGTTGCCCTTCTCTGTACCTTTTCTATTTTGACTATATCCTTTTTGAGATGGGATGACCAGAAATGCACACAGTATTCAAGGTGCAGTCATATAGATTTATATAGAAGCATTATGATTTTTTCAGTTTTATTCTCTATCCCATTATGAATTATTACTAACGTTCTCTTTGCTGTTTTGACTGCCACTGCCGCAAACTGAGCTGAGGATTTCAATGTATTGTCCACAAGGACTCCAAGGTCCTTTTCCTGAGTGGTAACTCTTAATTTACAACCCAGAATTGTGTACATATAATTTGGATTATTTCCCCCTGTGCATCACTTTTCACTTGTTCACATTAAATTGTGATTTTTGTGTGGAATCCTGGCCACATGTTGGGTGACATCACGGCATGCAAGCCTCTGAATGGTTCACACACAGTGATGTCACCTGTCACTTGGCGGCAGCAGTAGGAGCACCAGGGTTTTCCCCACTGCCAAGTGGACTGGAATAAGTTCCCAGAGCCATTCGGCTGGGGAAGGTGGGACCTGTAGAATCGGACTCACAGACTCCCACGGAATTTTGAAACTTTTTCTGCAGCAGAATCAGGTTGCCTCCTATCCCATGACTTTTTAATTTCCTCTAGAGTTTCTCATGAGGGACTTTTTAAAATGCTTTCTAAAGATCCAGACATGCTATATGAACCGGCTCACCCCTATACACATGCTTATTTTCGCCCTGGATGAAGGTGAGCTGCCTGAAGCTAAATCCCTACAAGACGGAGGTGATGTTGGTGTGAGGGGCTAAGGGAGTGGTGGCACCCATCATAGATGGGGTCTGCCCTCTATTGGTGCCTCAGGTTCATAGTCTGGGGGTGCTCCTGGACCCGCAGCTCTGCTTGGATGTCCAGGTGGCAGCTGTGGTGAAGGGCACATTTTGCCAACTACATCTGGTGCAATACCCAGGAAGAACTGACCTAAATTTGCTTTGGTATGCCCTTAATACTCCTGAGTTCATGGTAGACATAATTAATTTCTTGACCCAGGCCTTTATCATTAGGAATAGATTTATGAAATCCAAACCCCTGGAAGAGATGCTGGTGGGCATCCATGACACATAGAAAAAGCCCAATGGGCTAAATTAATCCCTATAAGGAGCCATTGATTGACTCCTCCAGGGATATAGGAATTGTAAAGTATGTTTTTATAGCTATTATGCATTGGGCTAAGAAAAATCAAAAAGGACTGTGGTTTGGGTGGGGAACGAAAAAAGCGAAATTGTTGCAGCGTGTGAGATGATGCATAACTATACCAACCTCGCGTTGAGCTTCATGTTAATGTGGCTTATACCTAGGGGAAATTTGTATTTGTATGACTAAATTTGTTTTTATTCTTGGTGTTGTATTGGTTGTTTTGAAACATATGTTTTATTTTTTGTATTTGTTAAAATTGCAATGGCCTTCGACTACGCAAATAAAATCTTATTCTTCTTCTCTCTTCTCTTCTGTCTGGTGCAACGACTTAGGCCGTATGTCTCAGACTTGGACCTTGCCACCATCATCCATGCTTTTATCACCTCAGAACTAGACTACTGCAACATGCTCTACATGGGGCTACTTTTGGTGATGTCTCTGCTTTTGTATGGGGTGTGACGTGATGTACCACTATGTGCATGTGCACCCGCCATAACTTGCCATCCATACAAGCATTAACATCTGTAAGTTCACCAAATCAAATTGGGTCCCCAGGACCTTGATAAAGATAGTGATTTAGATACTGCAAACATGCTTTAGTTATGCTGGTTCTTCAGTGACCCATTTTTCTTTTTTTTCTTTTTTTAAAATTTTTTAAAAACTTTATTATAATATCAACACGTACAAGAAAAGACCACCTGCAACCGCTTATATCATTCCATTACAAGTTACACTGGTGGTCATAATCTAGTCAAATACATTAAACAAATAAACCAAAACCGAAACTAGAGAGAGAGTGAAGACCCAACGTCCAACATCTTATGTCTCACGTATCCATTGGGACCTGAGATGACTGATGATGTAGCTAACGGTCCTTTTTCAATGATTTCTTTCCTTCCAGAGCAGCTAACACTGGATTCCAAATCTCCTCAAACGTATGACTAGAGTCCTGAAGTTCAGCGTGAAGCTTTTCCATCGTATATATGAACCAAATTTTATTATAAAATTCTTCCATGGAGAGGTCATTTACCCCTTTCCAGTGTTTAGCTATAATCAGTATAGCAGCCAAGCATATAATCTTGCAAGAGTTTTGACAAGATAACATGTTTTTTGTTTTTGGGTACAGACCTAATAAGGCAATTTCCATTTTGTACGGGACAACCTCCCCTGCTATTTTATTCAATAATGTCCATATTTTGCTCCAGAATGTTCTTACAATCGGGCAGTCCCACCAACAATGTACGTAAGTGCCTATATTGCCACAGCCTCTCCAGCATAACCCTTTTCCTGAGGCATCAACAAACCTCATTCTTTCGGGGGTTAAATAAAATCTGATAGTTAATTTTATCTGCACTTCACGAATTTCTAAAGATTTCATGCAATAATTCATGTGGAGCCAAATCTTTTTTTCTTCCTCCTCACCTATGTGGGACTTTGTATCCCTTCTCCATGCTGTCATATAGCTTAGTGGAAATTTGTAATTTATTTCTTTTAGTGTTTTGTAAATTTTCCCCAGTCTACCCGCGGATTTACTCCTTTCAAATAAGATCGTTTCTAATTTGTATGGTTCTCTATTAAACTTCTCCTTAAATTGAGCCGCATTTGCCAACTCTTTTAGTTGCAGGTAATGAAAAACATTCACTCTTTCCTGTAAAATTAATTCTAACTTGTCTGGGGAGAGAAATCTCCCTCCTGAGAAAAGTTGGCCCATTCTAAATAAACCCCTGGCTCTCAGCGACTGCCTAAGCCGAAGAGCAATCTCCCCTCTTTTGGCCACCAGTGAGTCAATGGGAGTAAAGGGGGAGAAATCCCCCACTCCACCCATTTTCCCCCTTACATTGTACCAACACTTACATATTGGACCGGCAAATGGATGTTCCTTTTTAATGGAAGAGGTAAGTCTTCCTTGGTCTACTATCACTTCCTTTAAACTTTTTAGCTGCATGAGTTCCTTTTCAAGTTCAACCCATTCCAGAACATTATCTTCTTGATACCAGTGGTACAATCCAATCAGGATTGATGCCTGATAGTAAAGTTTGATATTTGGGAGATTTATGCCCCCCCTCTCCCTGACTTGCATTAAGGTGTATTTTCTAATTCTTGGTTTTTTACCATGCCACACAATATCTTTTAATAAATCCTCGTTTAGCTTAAAGAAGGACTCAGGTATTGCAGTTGGTAATGCCATGAGTTTATATAAGAGCTTGGGTAGCACCATCATTTTATAAAGATTTATACGTCCTAACCAAGAAATCATTAATTTGCGCCAAGGCTCTATTTCCTCCCTGAGCTGTTTTACCAGAGGGATGAAATTTGCTGCATACAATTCTTTTATGTTTTTAGTGAGAGACACTCCTAAATACTTTAAGCTAGATTTTGCTAATGGAAAGGGTGAGAGATGTCTAAGTTGTTCTTCTTGCACCTTATCATAGCCAAAAGCAAGAGCATAAGCCTTGTCTTTATTAATGGAGTACCCAGCAATTTTACTGAAATTTTCCATGACTTGTATCAATTCTGGAAGGGATTCCTCTGGCCTGGAAATGTACAACAATAGGTCATCAGCATAGAGTGACAACTTATTTTCAAATGGTCCTATTCGCACCCCTTTAATTTTTTCATTTTGCCTAATCGCAGAGGCTAGAACTTCCAAAACCATGTTGAAAAGGAGAGGGGAGAGAGGACATCCCTGTCTGGTTCCCCTTTGCAATCCAAAAGAGTCTGTGAGCTCTCCATTTATGAGTAGCCTAGATTGCGGGGCCAAGTAAATTGCCGCCAGCCACTCCAAAAAATTTCCCTTCAGGCCCATACTTTCTAATACTCGAAACAAGCATTTCGTCTCCACAAAATCAAACGCCTTCTCTGCATCTGCGGAGATTACCATGGCAGGGATGTTTTGTTTCTTCAGCGCATACATAATATTGATTGCCTTTCTGATGTTATCTTTACCTTGTCTGCCTGGTACAAAACCGGTTTGATTTTTATGTATTATTTCTCCACAAATTGATTTAAATCTATCTGCCAGAATTTTAGCAAAGATCTTATAATCAGCACTCAGAAGGGAAATTGGTCTATAACTGCCACAAATGTCGGGGTCCCTCCCGGGTTTTAAAATTAGCGTTATGATAGCATTATAAAAATTTTGTGGCATCTTTTTTTCTGTTAATATGTTATTAAATACTGCCAACAAGTACGGTGCTAGTATATTAGTATAAGCTTTATAGAATTCAGCTGGAAATCCATCTGGACCTGCCGCCTTATTGATTTTTGTGGCTTCTATGGCCTTTTGTACTTCCTGTAATGTAATATCTGTATTCAGAAAGGCCACTTGTGATGAATTTAATTTAGGCAGTTTAACTCCATCTAGAAAGCTCTTTATTTCCTAATCATTTGGATTTATTAACCTATAAATGTCACTATAAAATTCTAGAAAAGCCTCTTTTATATCTTTTGGTTCAGTGCAAAATTCTCCTTTTTTATTGATGATCCTTGAAATCATCGATTTCCTATGTTTAATTTTAATAAGATTGGCCAGAGTTCTTCCCGCCTTATTGTTGCTTTCATAATAGTATAGTCTGAGTTTCCTAAGCTGATAATTGATTTTTTCTAACTCAAGTGAATTTATAATTTGTCTATTTTTTATTATTTTTCGTCTTAAATCTGTCGTGGACTTAATCTTGTTCTGAGCCTCCAATTTTTGTAGTTCTGCATATACTTCCTTCTTTTGCTGTCTCTTATCTTTTATAATTTTAGCATTCAACGCAATTATATCTCCTCTAATTACCGACTTAGCGGCTTACCAAAAAATTGCAGGCGATTTGACAGAACCGGTGTTAAGTTCAAAGTACTCTGTTAATTTTTTAGCTATCTGTTCTTTGTTAGATTGATTTTTGAGCAGATTTCTGTTTAATTGCCAGTTATTGAGCCTCTGGTGCAAGTTACCTTGTTCTCTAAAAATAGTAGTTACCGCACTGTGATCTGTCAAAACTACAGGAATTATCATGCATTTTTCCCCATATACGCCTCAGTTTTGCTAATTAATACGAGATCAATATGAGTATAGCTATTATGAATAGTAGAAAAGAATGTGTAATCTCTATCCCTTCTGTTTAAATGCCTCCAAATATCAATTCAGCCGTAGTAATCAATTAACTTGCTTAGTTCATGTTGTTCCCTTTTTGCTCCTCCTCCCCTAGAGTGATCCAACTCGGAAAGGGTAGCATTGAAATCACCCTGTATAATGACCGTGCCTTTGGTTATCTCAGATATTTTCCTAAAGCATTCTTTAAAAAAAGGGATCCTCTTAGCATTAGGAGCATATATATTAGCCAAAGTCAGTTGCCAGCCTGCCAATTTCCCAACCAAACAAAGGAATCTCCCCTCCTTGTCCTTAATAACATTCTCTATTACAAATTGATTTTTCTTGGAGAATCCAATAATAACCCCTGCTCTCTTCTTTTTGCAACAAGACGCCCAAAGCCCACCTATTCTGGCTGTGGTAAACCTGGGAACATCCCTGGACAACAGATGTGTTTCTTGGAGAAAAAATATATCTGCCCCCTGCTCCTCTAAAAAATCTCTAACCCTCTTTCTTTTTTGTGGGGAATTTAAACCTTTTACATTTAGTGTCACTGATTTAAACTCACCCATTATTTATTATGAGTTGATCTTTAAGGGAGCCACTGCTCTTTTTTGCATCTTCGTATTGGTTTTCCCCACCTCTAATGATTATATTTAGCTGCATGACGTTGTTCACCTCTTTCCAAAACCTGTTAACTTCCCTTGTAACATACTGACCCATTATGTAAGTCCACTCACTAAAATATAATAAGTCTACTCTCTCTCTACCTACCCACATACCTGCTTCTCCTCACCAAATTGAGAAGAAAGAAAACAAAAAATTCCCCCTCCCTCCCTTACCAAAGCGGGATAAATCACCGCCTTCCCTTTGCCCTGCGTATACCCTATGGGGATCTGCTGGGAGAATGAACACCTGGGTAAAGAGAACCTTAGGTGTACCCCTCTTTCCACCAATCCCCAGCTCATAATGTATATCACTTTATTAGACATCAATAATTTTTTCCTACAAACCAGCCTAACCAAAATCCATCTCCATACCCCCAATAAAATTGAGATCATTATATAGAATATATAACAAAGCCTGCACGTTTCCCCCCCTATAGTTACTTATTCTTAAATGCAGTTGAAAGGAAGAACTAGTAAATATATGTGAATTGAAAATGACACCATTTGTTCATTTTTGATGTAACCACTATCATCACTACACAGGATATATGTTCTGTCTAAAAACCTTATAGCATTCATATAAATAACCATCTAGAACTTTATATTCCATATAGAACAGATTGAACAATGTCTAACTATTTAAACCTCTTGCTTCTAACCAGTACAACCTGTATTCATTCTGTTCATCTGAATTACTTATTTACTAACAGTAAGACTTTATTCCAGATTATGTAGATATTATTAATAGGGTAAAGATTATACTTAAAATTTTATAACATCCTCTAGACCCAAAGTCTGCAGCTGCAATTACTATCTAAAATCCAGCTCTGGGTTATTCTTCTAAGCATAGACAAAGATTGCAATGAACACTCACTCACTCTAATCTTGTTTTCTTATTATGTACATTTCCCAAGGATTCCACCTAAAGCCACCAAGAAGGGACAAGGAAGCAAGTCTAGATGAAGGCCTTCTTTGAGGAAGCTTTACACCTCCCCTTCAGACAGCCTCCTTCCCTGATTCTTTGCAAAGACTTGTGTCAGATATCCTCTGACATATTAAACTAACTTGAGATGTCTTCCTAATATATCTCTATCATACTGCTGATATGCCCTTATGTACCTTTATATTATTTAATATTCTTTCCATTCTCCAGAATTTATAGATCTAGGAGATTTGCCAATAATACTTGAGCAGTTTATCATTTTAAACAGTACAATACATTACCACAATTGTCTGAAAACAGCATTCCCCATCTTAGTTGCACTCTGATTTATAACTAACAGACCCAGCATTTAAACCCCTATGACTAGGATAAACAGGATGTCACATATTTGTAAACACTTCAAAAGATTTAAAGAACATCTTCAATGTGCCTGTGGTTTCTGGAGGTGCATAAAGAAGCTCTTAGCTTGAAATCCCTCATTTGAAGCCACTCTGGAGCACATTTCTTCTTGAAATTCTTTTTGTTCTTCCAGTTAATAGACTGTTTCAAAGAAAACTGACAGGCCTCACAGAAGTCACCAGGAGGTTATTCTCTTGCAGATGCACCCACCGGATGAGCTGCCAAAAAAATTTCTAAGTCCTCGGTGCTTTCAAAGACTCTCCTTCTCCCATTTTCAAAAATTAGCATTTTTGCAGGGAATACCAGTCATGGTTTCAGGCTCCTTTAATTTAATTCACCAAAATATTTACTCCACCTTAACCTTTTCCTCATGGTTTCAGCGGCGAAATCAGGGAAAATTCTTATGGGGTGCTGCTGAAAAGTGAGTTTCTTCTTAGTTCTAGCTGCTTTCAAAACTTCCTCCTTAATGCAGTAGCTCATAAATTTTACAAGGATAGGGCGAGGAGGATCAGTGCTCGTTTGTGGAGGGTGCCCTGTTCTATGAGCCCTTTCTATTAGTGCAGAGTGGAAGCGATCCTCTCCAGGGAAATTTTCTTTCAAGATAGCCCAGATAGTCTCGTGAATATTTTCTGCTCCCTCTAACTCTTTAACACCGTTAATTCTTAAGTTCCCTCTCCTGGAACGGTTTTCCAGGTCTTCACATTTTGCAAGCAAGAAGGCAGTCTCTTTCCTGCATTTATTCAATTGCTCCGTGGAGTTCAGTGACTGCTCCTCCAGCTCCAGAATTCTTCCCTCTGCAGCCTCTACCCTACTAGCCATCCCCTCCAATTTCTTATTGCCTGTATCCACAGCGTCTTTAATAAGCCTCATTTCATTCTTTAACTCTTCTTTCATTTGGTTAAGAAGCTTTTTTAGGGAATCAGGGCTTTCTCCTGCACCCTCCTCTGTGCTGAATGCAGGCCTGTCAATTTCACTTTCCCGCTCTCGCAGCAATGCAGCAGCCATGTTAATATCGCCGCTGCTGATTTCTCCTCCCTCCTTTGGATCTGCGGTCAGGTTTTTTTTGACAGAAACGCTCGAGGGCGTTCGCCTGGGATAGCTTTTGCCTATATTTGTTCCTACCTGACATTCTCTGACAGATGGAGATGGTTTATTTTCTTTTTTTTGAACTTAGGCTGGTTTTTTTGAGCTGGGGAAAGCGGAGCTCAGGGAAGACCCAGCTGCTAGCTGCAACGCATGTGCAGATCCCCCAGTGACCCATTTTTCAATCACCACCACAGCCTGATAAAATACAGGAATTTTGTCAAACATGAAATGATGGTATGTTACAACTGCTGGCATGGGTGGCAAGTTATGGTGGGTGCACATGCACATAGTGGTGCATCATTTTGCACCCCATACAAAAGAAGAGACAGACACATTTCATATATACTAGTGAGTCATGTTGTGAGTGACTCATGTTTCTGGTGTATAGTAAGCTAGATCCTTTCATGGCAAGGGAGTTTAGGTGTGTGTGAGCTTACCCTGGCATCTGTAACTTCACTCCTTCATTCCTGCCTTAACTTTCAAATTCCATTTGTGTTGGTGGTTGATGGGAATTTTGAGTGATGTATATTTTAAGTGGGTTTTTGGGGGAGGATGCTAATTCACTTTCAGAATTATTCCTGAAAGGGTTTTTGAGGTAGTTATAAAAGGCTGGGTAAGGGTTTATTTGGTGGGATAATTGTATTCCTTCCCAAAAGATTATTTGGGTTGGTTGGTAAGGGTAAGATAGGGTTTTTCTGGTAGGAAAGGGTTCTTTGCACTGGATAGGGTTTTTTGAGTAGGGAAAGGTGTTTGGGTAGGAAAGGGTTTTTTGGGTAGGAAAGTGCCTTAACCTATCTGCTTAACCCAATAGGGTTTTTTTGGGTAGGAATTTCCTCCTGTTTTTGTGTAGTTGCTGTGCTCTATACACATGTATTGTATACATCACTGTATTCATATTATTGAAACCACTTTGATCTATAAGTGTCTCTGTCTATATATCTTTTGCTTAACATGATACATATATACATGACACATTACAGATAGCACATGATATATTTTTCCATTTTTAATTTAAATTATTTTATTTTTTTGGTGTTGGTTACTTCTTCAGAGGAAGACAAAAAAACAGCCTTTATGCTAAAAAACCTTTTCAAAAACCTCTTTCAAAAACAGAAAGGTAAAAATAGGTATAAACTGGAAAAAATTCCTTCCTGATTCCATCATTGGTAATTGGATTGTTTCCTTCCCCAAGCAGCTGCCCTAGGAAAGTCACCCAACACTCACTTGTATCCTGCTTGCTGGGGGTCAGGGAAGCGCATCCCAGTGGACAGTGAAAGCATCTGGCTGCCGCCTTCCTGGCAACACAAGCATTTCCCTGGCTGGCAGGATACAAGTGGGTGTTGGGTGACTTCCCTATGGCAGCTGTTTGGGAAGCCCTCCCCCCCAAAGGTGATCTGCCCTGCTGCTGCTCTGCTCATCCTCTTTCTTATCACTTTGAGCTCCCTTTTAACCCTGGGGTGCACTCTTTGGTTAGGGACTCAAGTTTAGACTAGAGGTTAGACTAGAGTATAAACTCTGATTTACGTTGTATGGAGTTGTAAACTCCCACACTGCTGCTACCCATGGTAGGTGTCGGGCGGGAACTTTACTGGGTGGGGGCGAAGGGCTGGATCCACTCAATGTTTGCTGCTGTGATTCAGACAGAAATGGTCTCTCTCACTCCTCAGTGACAGGGAAGCGAAATAAGCAGGAGCAACACAGGTTGCTGCTGGGGAGTGAAATAGACCCCAAGCTGCAGCAGGGAACATTGACCAGATCCAGCCTCTACCCCAGCAAAATCTTCCCCCTGCTGGAGCCCCCAACACCTACCAGGGCCCCACGCAAGCTAAGTTTAAAGATTTAACCCACCAGCCACTTTTCTGCTCCAGCGCAGGTGGAATTAGTAAGACAGTTAGGAGATGTTTAGAGGTCACCTTCCTAGCAATGCAAGTGCTTCCCTGGCTCCCAGTCGGCAGGATACAAGCGGGTGTTGGGTGACTTCCCCAGGGCAGCTGCTTGGGGAAAGCCCCGCTTCCACCTCCCTCAAGGGTGATCTGCCCTGCTGCTGCTCTGCTCATCCCCTTTCTTATCACTTTGAGTTCCTATTTAACCCTGGGGGTGCACTCTTTGGTTAGGGACTTAAGTTTAGAATTGAGTTTAGACTATGCGAGGTTGTAAACTCCCCCACTGCTGCTGCCCTGGTAGGTGTCGGGGGCTCATATAGGGGACAATTTTACTGGGGGTGGGAGTGGATCCATCACTGTTTCCTGCTGCAGCTCGGTAAGGATGTGTAAACATGGTTCGGACGTTCGGAGTTTGGCCCAAACCCAGCCAGTTCAGACAGCTGAACCAAACAGCCAAACGGAACACCTGAAGCCCCAAACAGTGCGGCCGCATTCGGATGAGTTCAGGAATGTTCGGGTGGGAAAAACCTGGCTGGCAGGCCCGTGGGGGGGGGGGCAGCTGAGGAGCAGACTTCCTGGTGCCAGGGGTGGAGAGGCTTGGACTAGCAGCCAGTCTGCCCACTCACCATCCCTCTTTTCTTCAGACCACTGGCTTCACAGTCTGCGATTGGTATGGGGCTAGGCTACACGGAGCCAATGGAGCTTGTGGTAAGGCGGGCGCAGCAAGTAACAAAAGTCATTGCCCTCCCCCCTTCCAATTCCTTCTGAGCTAGCCACTAATCCTGTCAGCAGGGGTTTTCAGAAGTCTCCCTCTCCCAGCAGTTTGTGTTCCTCCCAATCCATTGCCATCCTCCTCCTATTTTACCCATTTCCACACATTTACCTCCATAGTTTCATTTATTTAGATTAGATTAGATAGATTTAGGTGTTATTTTTATTTTTTACCCCTCCCTGTATTCTTTCTCCCTACCCTCCATTGAATCCTTCCCTCCTCCCTGTATCTACTTGCGAGATCACCTCACTCCCCGGGACCTAAACCGACCCCTGCGGTCGTCTGGAGGTGCCACACTGGAAGTCCCCTGGGTTTTCCGGGGGGCCACACAGAAAAGGGGATTCTTGGTGGCCGTGCTGTGCCTTTGGAACTCTCTCCCGGTGGGGGCCCATCTGGCCCTGGACCTCCCAGCTTTCTGAAGGAGCTGTAAGACCTGGCTATTCCTTCAGGCATTTGGCGAGGCAGAGGGGTGGGGGTTGGTGAGGGAGGGGGTTAGTTTTTATTCTTTCTTTTTTATTGATGTTTTATTATGTTTTATGATATTGTATTGTGTTTATCTTTGAGGTTGTTATCCGCCCTGGGTTGCCTGTGGAAAGAGTGGTGGGGTATACATTTTAAAAATAAAATAAGTAAATAAAATAAATTTATTCCATCCCTGATTCCCTTCCCCTGTTTTTGGATTTATTTAGACTAGCATTAGATTGATTTAGGTGTCATTTCAGTTTTGTACCCCTTCCTGTGTTGTTTGTTGTGAACTGTCTGTGTCCCCCCTCCATCCCTGTTTATATGTTATATAGATAGATATTAGATATTTACTACAGATAGATAGTTGTAGGAGTTAGCTTAGTTATAAAGATAGATATAGTGTGTAGTGGTTCAGTTTTAATATTTTATAGTGTGTTTGTAGGACTAGGCCTTTGTAGATATTAGATAATATTCCATTTAGTTCCATAGGTTTTAGAATAGTTAATAGGAGTTAGAGTTACTGTAGATGTATATAATATTAGAATACAAATTTTGATAAATAAATAAATAAATATAAAATCTTCCCATGCATTTTTTGTGTGGGAGAAATGGAGAAGGGAAGCAGGAGAGGCCGGTCTGCTGTCCATAAGGCAGGCAATGGGGCATGTGGCAGAGGTGGCAGGGGCCATGCCAGTGGAGTGGCAGCAGGCATCAGCAGCAGCCCGAGTTCATCACCATGCCCCAAACTCCGCAGGCCTGATTTTGGCAGTCAGGCTTCAGAGGCTCCCAGCAGTAGCACTAGGGGTGTGGTTCAGCGGCGCTTCCTGCCAGCATCTTCCACTGCCATGCAGGGCACTGGAAGGCCTGCATTCCAGGAAACTGTGGCTATCTCTGCTGCGGCTGCAGGAACAGGTGCAGGTGCTTTGGGGTCGGATGTTCCTCCAGGGCCACCAATGTCCCCGACCCCCATTATTGAGGTGATCCCCAGAAGTCCAGGGCTGGTGGATCCCACCCCGGCTGCTAGAGGCAGGGCCTGAACCTTGGGCAAAGGCAGCAGGGAGAGGAGCAGCAGCAGCAACAGCAGCAGCAGCTATAGGGGACACAGGGAGAGTGGCAGCAGCATGGTGGGCAGTCAATCAGCCTAAGGATCCCAGTACTCCTCTTTGTGGGACGTCACTCAGATTGGGGACAGCGAGGCAGACACTAGTCCTGCGGAGGAGATGTCTGGTGCTGAGGCGATGACTGTCCCTCTGTGGGCCAGAAGGCAGGAGGGGGCAAACAATTCTCTGTATGGGCGCATTTTAAGTTGATGTGGGTGGATGATCCCAGGGAGGTGCAGTGCAGTTTGTGCCAGAAGGTGGTGAAGCATGGGCAGGTGCTCACCAACTTTGGCACAACTGCCATGACGAGGCACCTGAAGGGATGCCACAGCATTGTGCTACTAAGCGGGCAGGCAAGGACAGTGGACGCCAGTGGGTTCCCCACTGCAGCGGCCAGTCGTCCGCCTCCATCAGCAGGCAAGCGTCCTGCTCAAATAGCTGCCTCTAGCAGCAGGAGTAGTATTGCTGCTAGGGGGAATCAGCAGGAGCAGCATCAGTGCACCATGGGTGAGCTGGTGTGGGGGCAGCTTCCAAGTTCATTGGCAGCTGCAGGATGTGGCGTGGCTTTCAACTGAAAGTCATGCGCATGTTGGGGGAAATTATAGCACTGGATGGGCAGCCCTTCTTGGTGGTTGGGGACCTGCCCCTTTCTCAATGGGTCATTATTCAATAATTATATACCTTTTAAAGAAAGGTTACTACTCTGGCCACCCATAAATGAAGCCTTTTTATCTCATATCAACTCCTAATAATATGATCACAGCTTGGGATTATTCCCTTAGGCTTGCAAAAAATTACCCACTCGTGTGTTAATATGGTGGCCTCATTGCAGAGCATCCCTTATATTCTCATGCAATCATTATCATTGTCCTCAGAATATAAAGGGAACAGCCTTCCTTGAAATGGTTGGCTTAACACTATTCCATTACAACAGCAGGTCTCCAAAACGCGCCTGGGTTCTTTTTAGTTTTTCCCCTATTTTGGATTGTGGTCCTTTGTGGCCTTTTTAGTTTTGATTGTATAGGAACTGTTCTGGATTCTTTTACAAATGAATGTTTGTGCACACTAACTGTATACAATACTTTATTGGTTGGTGGTTTTTTTTTTAAATATTGATTTTATATAGCTCATTGTGCTTCACATTAAAGAATATATTATATTTGCTACTTTCCACTTTCTTTTCAGTTTTTTGAGATTGGGGCAGGCACCCTTAGCTCCCTGATTGAGTGGGGGAGGAAGCTGGCTGGTTTCTTTAACCGGAGCGTGAAGGGCAGCGACCTCCTCCGGGCGAAGCAGGCAGAGCAAGGTTCCCCAGTGCACTAGCTGGTGCAGGATGTGTCCACCCGGTGGAATTTGACCTTCCTGATGCTTGAGCAGCTTCTGGAGCAGAAAGCTGCCTTCCATCAGGTTCAACTGGTGAGGGACAGCGGGGCACCTCCAGGGTACAATGGGGTGGAATGGGAGATCCTGGCTCACACGGTCTTTGTTCTCAGATTGTTCCTGGCCATGACGGAGACCATCAGTTCCTCCACGGCCACCATCAGCCAGGTGACCCCTCTGGTCCAGTCTCCTCAGGAGACTGGAGAAGATTCTCCAGGGGCGGGACTGTGGCCCTGAGGGTAGGAAGCTGGTGGATGAGGCGGTTGCCCTGGTGCGGCAGATGAAGGCAGGGCTGAAGACACAGTTTGATAAGCTCCTGCAGTGGGATGAATACGTCATTTTGGCAACCATGCTGGACCCCAGAGTCAAGGGCAGTGTGGTACGCCAGACAGTGCTCTATGACCACTGGAAGGGTGACCTGATGGAGAGGGTGTGGCAGGCAGAGAGGGCTCTTGAGAATGCGCAGCAGCAGCAGGATGCCCCTGGGGATGGTGGGAGTGGGAGCAGCCACCCCTTTCAGCCGGCGGGGTCTATCCCTGCCCCCACCCCTAGGCAGCACCAGCAGCAGGCTGAGCAGCAGCAGGACCCCTATTGCCAACAGCAGCTTGTATGTGCAGGGCACTCTGGGGAGCATGGGCTCATGCACAGCAGGGCAGGCAGCGTGGCTGAGGGCAGTGGTGGAGGTGGTGCCCAGGCAGAGTTACATGAGGCAGTACGACAGCGCCTCAGCAGCAGTGGAGACCTACCTGAAGGAGGAGCCATGCATCAAACCCAGCAGTGATCCCTTGGCCTACTGGGCCGGGAAGACCAACGTGTAACCAGCCCTGTCCAAAGTGGTCAAGGGTCTCTTGTCCTGACCACCGAGTGTCCCCAGTGAGCAGTTGTTCTCCATGGTGGGCGACATTTGCTTGCTGCACCGCCTGAGACTGGGGGCCAAGTTGGTGGAGCAGTTGCTTTTCATAAAGGTGAACTTTCCGCTGCTGGGATTCCCCGAGCTGCCCCTGGACATGGATTGATGGTACAGTGGCACATACCATCCCATGCCAGGGGCAGTCTTGGGATGGGGCTCCTCCTCAATCTGGGCTGCTGTTACTGAGATGCTGTCCCTCACTGCCAATGCCCGGCACCCGCTCTGCCTCTGCCTCTGCCTCTGCCTCTGCCTCTGCCTCTCTCTCTCTCGACCAGCCTATCTGACTGACCTCATGACTCTGGGTGGCATTGGGAAACTGTAAGCCTGCCAGCTGGCCTCTAGCTAGATGATCTTGCCCCACCTATCTGACAGGCTGGTGAAGACTGTGCAGTGCGCAAGGGAGAGAGCCAATCTGAGTGCCCTGCCAAGGTCCCAGCCTGCCTTCCCTACTGCCTCTCATGCCATGCTGCCTGTCTGCCTGCCCAGGTTGTCAAGGTCTCAGATGGCCAGCCATGGTGCCACGGGTACCCCCAGGGGCCAAGCACTAAGTCTGCCTGCCCAGGCAACCCGGGGTGCCAACCCCAAGCCTTCCGGGTCTCTGCTGCTGCTGTGTCTCCGACAGCCTGCCATGCCCCCACGGGCACCCCTGGAGCGCCCCAAGCCTCTGCCGCTGTTGCACTTTCCGAACGTTCAGTGGGTCTGAACTCCACAGGACCGAATGCATGAACCCGAACTACATTTTCGGTCCGAACATCCGAACTGCATTCTGTTTGCACATCCCTACAGCTCAGGGTCTATTTCACTCCCCAGCGGCAGCCTGCTGCTCTTGTTCATTTCACTTCCCAGCTGCCTCAACCCCTCAGGATTTGCTTCAAGCCTCTCTAGGCTATCCGTTGAGCCTGAGTGGAACAATAGCTCCATATTTTATGCTCTGGAGGCAAGTGTATACCTGCTCTGCCATGATCCTGCC
The DNA here is from genome assembly GCA_003113815.1 of Sphenodon punctatus. NCBI lineage: Eukaryota > Metazoa > Chordata > Lepidosauria > Sphenodontia > Sphenodontidae > Sphenodon > Sphenodon punctatus. Next base: position 61,045 of record QEPC01005540.1, on the reverse strand, counting down.
ATTTGTCAATTTCAAAGGCTGCTTCTGGCCACCAGAACAAGTGCTGCACGTGTGATGTCAGACAAGCAAACAACTGATTAGGAGACACTTGGTACCAAACAACCAATCAAGAGACAAGCACACCAGCACACACCATTGTTTACACTGGAGTCCAAACACAACAAGCACACACCATTCATGTGTTGCATTAAGAGCCTTGCCATTAGTATAGAACAGCATCTTGTGACCCATCTACTGTCAGAACACACAGAAATCATAAACATCTCAAAATCAGCCTACAGAAAGAAGACACCCTATTTGAATTTTCAAGCAACTTCAACCACGAACACCTACTCCAGCAATTATGCCACATCCAGCAACAACAACAAAAAAGTCACCAGGGGGAAGCACAACATATGAAAGTTCCAATGAAAAGCAATGGGAGGCTTTGCATTATAACTCCAACACACCTTAACTTAATGGAGTGGCTCCATATATCTATTCAGAATCTAAGCTAAACCTAACCTACGTACAATACAAAATATTCCTATCCTATAATCCTTATATAATAAAACAGCCTAGTCAGGGAAAAGGGTGTACAGGGAGAGACAGGCAGGGGAAGGAAAAAGGTAAAATGTAAGGGAAAGGACTCATGATTGGAAAGGTAAGGTGGTAGGGATATATATGGGGGAATTTTAAGTGCAAGCTCAGCAGATTCTGCAAATGCACCCTGACAGAGCAATAGCTAATACAGAACCAGAGTCAAGCAGCCTAGCCCTGCAGTATAAAGGGTTGCAGTGCCCTCTCCCAGAGCTCTCCTGATTGGTTCTGGGAGGCAGGAGACATTGAGCAATCACAGGGTTGCCATTCAACTTCCTGGAACCTGCTTGCACTGCTCATTGTCCAGCAATTACATCCATGGTCCTCCCATCACAGGTCCAGTTCAAGAGTTCAACACTGTTTCTGGCTCTGAGATGTCTGCTCTCTCCTCCCCTCGCCACATTTCCCTCCAAAAAACACCTGTCAGGCTGCTAGGCAATAATGAAATAAATAATGACTTTCATTATTGATATTGATGTTATTTTTTGTCATTTTTGTGATTGCAATAACGATAATGAAAATAACAAATTTTGTTTTCATTATTGATATAACAAAAATGACATGCACACCCCTACCACTTTCACATTTTACCTGGGAGACGGAAAAACTTTCATGATGGCAATCGCAGCTCTATTTTCACAGGAATTAGTGCATGTAGGAATGCATGATTCCACCTTTATCACTTGTGCATGACCGAGTCCCCCAATGTAGCTTTTACAATGCGGTGTGTTCTCACGGGATAAGAGCAGTATAGAACATTCCTATGTGCACCAATCCCCATGAGAATAGAGCTATAATTGTCTTCATGGAAGCTTCCCTGCCTCTCACATAACATGTGAAAGTGGCCTCAGTGAAAGTAATTTTAAAAGTGGGGAGACAGCAAAAGCCATATTGAAACTGATTCAAGATAGAGGTAGAGAGTGTGGGTACTTTAAAATACAATTAAGTAAATGAATCATCTGTATGACATCTGTCCCCATGTTAGACTAATGGTCTAAGAATATAATTTTTGAAAAAGGCTTAAAAATGGACAGTTTTCTCTCTCTCTAACTAAACTTGACCTAAAGTGCACATTAATAGAAAATACCTACAGTTTCGAAGAGATTTCATCTGGATGTACAAGCAAACAGGCTGTTGGGAGCCTGTTGGACTGGGCTGCTGCTGACCATAACTGCCCACCTGCTGCAGCTGGGCTGCCCATCCTCCCAGCTCCCATTCAAAAGGAGCCCTCTGCTCTGCAGGCGGTTGCTGAAGGCCAGCATCAAAGGTGGTGGCCATTTGCTGGCCGTTCACAGGCCTGTTTGGGGGTGGAGGGTGGAGAATCTATTTTTTTTAAAAAGTATTCTTAAATTATTGTAGAGTTGGTTACAGAAATGGAGAAGTTGGTTGGGTATCATGAGGGAGGAAGGTGTAATGTTGGTGTAAGAGGAGGATGATTTGTGGGTTGGACGAGAGGGTATAGATTTAGGGATTAAGGGGTATGGGGGGGAAGGATGTCCCATGGCTTCCCTGTGAGGGGGGGTTGGGCAGGGTTGGAGAGGTTGAGGGCTGTGCCATGACCACCCTATTGGGGGGTGGGTGGGTATGGGCATAGCAGGACTAGAAGGGATTGGGGGTGGGTATTCCATAATCCCCCTGTGAGAGGGGGAGTATGGGCAGGGACTGGGGGTTTGAGGATTATGCTGCATCCCCTCTGTGAGAGGGAGGGGTTCAGGTATACGGGGCTTGGAGTGGATGGGTGTTTTACAACACCTCTGTGAGAGGAGGTAGTATGGGGAGGGGTGGGTTTCCTGCCTGCCTTTCTGGCCAATTTTTCTCCGGTGGTGTCTGGCTTGGGGAAGATACTTTGGCTTCTGGTGGAGTCAGGGGAGAGGGGATCTCCATGTGGGGAGGGAATTGTTGGGACAGCTGTGGAACCAACTGGGGTTGTGTCGGGCATGGAGAGGTATGGCGGTCGGGGGAGGAAGAGTTATCATGGGTACAGGGACAGATTTTATTTAATTTATTTATTTTCTTTTCTTTATATGTATTGACCACCCCCCATGCCTACGGCATCCCGGGGTGGCTCACAACAGGTAAAACAATAATAAAACACATAAAAACATCAAATATAAATGATTACACACACACACCATTCCCCTGTCCTCCTTTCCCCCTGTCTTGGGATATCTGGGGGTTGAGGTCAGTGGAGCCTCTGATCTGTAGCTGATGCTCCTTACTACAAAGTCAGTGGCCAATAAAAGAACTACGATCCATGATCTCATTCAGGATGAGGCTGCTGACCTTGTATGTGTTACTAAGACCTGGCTGGATGAGGTTTCTGGGCCTGTGTTGGCCTACATGGTGCTGGCTGGGTACTTGGTACAGCATCAGCCTCGAATTGGGGGTCGGGGGTGAGGGTGGAGTGGCAATGATCTGAAAAGAAAATCTGGTCTTTCGAAGGTATCCAGTTGACTTGCCCAACATGGAGTGTGTCCACCTCTGTTTGGGGACCAGGAAAGATTGGGGATTTTGCTACTGTACTGACCACTCCACTGTACAGCAGACTCCCTGACTGTTGTAGCTGAGTTGGTCTCAGAGGTGGTGTTAGGATTGCCCAGACTTATTGTCTTGGAAGATTTCAACATACATACCGAGGATGGCCTTTCAGGGGCAGAGCAGGAGTTCATGGCCACTAACCACTATGACAACCATAGGCCTATCCCAGGTAATATCTGGCCTGATTTACGAGACTGGGCACATGTTGGATCTTATTGTTTTTCAGTCGTCTGGAAACAGGGGCTCTGGTTATCGGGGGTGTCATTATGACACCATTGTCATGGTCAGACCACTACCTTCTGAAGACCCAGATCCTTGCCCTCCTTTACCCCCGTTGGGGTGGGGGACCAGTTCATATGGTCTGCCCCCAGAGACTAATGGATCCAATAGAAATCCAGAACTCCTTGGGGGATTTAGCCGCTGGCCTCAATGGTCTCTCTGTCGATGCCTTTGTTGATCTGTGGTATGACATTTTGACCTGGGCTATTGACATTATTATTATTATTAAACATTTATAAAGCGCCAGTAGTAACCTGGCGCTGTACAGAACATACAATCAGATGCGGTCCCTGCCTGTGGCTTACAATCTAAAAGACAAGGAGGGGGAGACAAGGAGAGGGGACAGCGGGAGAGACATGGTGGCACCATAGGTCTCCCTGGTATATGGAGGACCTGAGGCTGCTAAAACGAGAAGGTAGGCAGTTAGAGCATAGGTGGTGCTCAACTCGTGCTAAAGCTGACCAACTGTGGCATGAACTGTTCTTGAAGGACTATGCTGTCGCTGTGGTGGCAGTAAAGAAAGCTTTCTTCGCAACTACCTTAGTGTCTCCGTCTGAAAAGTGCTGCCCAGCAGAGTTTTTCTGGGTAGTGAATAGCTTATTAAATCCTGGCTGTCTCCACCTGGAGTTAGTCATTTGCTACCCATGTGACAAGTTTGCCATCTACTTTGCAGACAAAGTTGCTCATATTTGGCTTGACTTGGGTGCTGCTAGTTTGAGTGCAGAATCAGAGTTTGGGGTTGAGGAGGCCTGGTCTTGTCTGGTTTATTTGGATCAGCTTCAATTAATCTCACCCACCGATACAGAGAATGTGCTTGGAGGGGTGCAGGCGACTAGTTGTGAATTAGATTCATGCCTGTTCTGGCTGGTGAAAGCCCTATGGCAGGGTGCCTGATCGCCTCAAGACTGTGGTCGTTTGCCCCCTGCTCAAGGAACCAACCCTTGATGTTGACTGCCCTGCCAGCTATCACCCTGTCTCCAACCGTCCCGTTTTTAAGGGAAAGTTATTGAGTAGGTAGTTGCCCTGCAGCTCCAGGCACATCTCGATGCTATTTGTTTCCTGGACCTCTGCCAGTCAGGTTTTCTTCCTGGGCATGGCACTAAGACTGCACTTGTGGTCTTGGTTGACAATTTCATCTTGGAAATCAACAGGGAGCATTGTACCTTGCTGATTTTGTTAGATCTTTTGGCAGCCTTTAATACTGTTGACCATGGGGTGTTTTTGACATGGCTGTGGGATCTAGCTGGGGTGCGTGGGAGATGGGACCGCTTGAGTGGTTTTGCTGCTTCCCAGGAGGGAGAATCCAGAGGGTGGTGATGGGCAGTGACTTGTCATCCTCTTGGGAGCTCCCTTGTGGGGTCCTGCAGGGTTCCATCCTGTCCCCACTCCCGTTCAATGTATATCTGAGACCCCTGAATGAGATCATTCAGAGATTTGGAGTAAGGTGCCATCAGTATGCTGATGACACTCAACTCTCTCTCTCCTTTTCATCCAGCCCAGGTCCTGCAGTCTCTGTCCTTACCCAGTGACCAGCTGCCATTGGAGATGGGATGCAGGTAAGCCAATTGATGCTGAATCCAGACAAGACCAAGGTGATGATGGTTGACTGATCCTGTGACTTGGGGGTGGGGGGTGGGAGGGAACCCCTGTCATTCACAGGCTCCAACCTTCCTTGGTCACTGAGGTTCGCAGCCTTGGGGTGTTCCTGGATCCACTGCTGCACCTGGACTGTCAGGTTGTGGCAGTGGCCAGGAGCACTTTTTACCAACTTCCTCTGGTGATTTGGATCTGCCACCATAGTCCATGCCTTTGTAGCCTTGAGGCTAGACTACTGCAATGCACTTTATGTAGGGCTGCCCTTAAAGACTGTTTGGAAGCTGCAGTTGGTGCAGAACACGGTGGCCCACCTTCTGTTGGGGATGGGTCACCAGGAGCACATTATGCCAGTGCTCCAGAGTTTGCACTGGCTGCCACTAGCTTTCCAGGCACAATTCAAGGTGCTGGTTTTAACCTATAAAGCCCTTAACAGATTGGGTCGCAGGTATCTGAAAGACTGCCTCTTCCCCTATGTCCTGTCATGGCCTCGGAGGTCAGCCGAGGGTGTCCTCTTGCAACCGCAAACTGCCCGTGAAGTTGTTACAATGAGGGTATGCAGGGGGGAGGGGGCATTCTCAGTTGCTGTCCCACAATTATGGAAATCCCTCCCCTTGGAGGTCTGCCTATGCCCGAGCCTGTTCATCTTTCAGAGGAGATGTAAGACCTTTTTGTTTGGCCAGGCACTTGGCAGACAGGAAGAGGGTTGGGTGGAAGTGGTTAGAGGGGGTTGGGGAGGGGGATTGATAGGTGGTGGGATGGGTGGAGTGCTTGGGATGACGTTGGGTTTGGGAGAGATTTGAATGTATTTTATATTTTTAATGTTGTTCGCTGACCTGAGTCTGCAGAGAAGGGCAGGATAAAATTTTTATAAATAAATAAAATAAAATAAATAAATAAATAAATAAAACACAGCTTACCGCTTTTGCTTCGATGGACACACGTGCAAAGCCTTTACGATTACTCCATAAAAGTTTATAGGTTTCATCACTGAAATACGTTTCTCGGTCACCTCCTGGTGAAATACTCACTAAGTGGCCTTGCTTCAGAGCCTTTACGCATTCTTCCTTTGTACCCAGCATAAAACCGGTTACATCTAGCATTAGTTTAAAACCTATAAGAAATACACACATGTTGTACTGAGTCATCAGGGCATATATCACTAAATTATTTTCCAGCTATCAGAAGGGCCTCTGGCATTGGTGTACTTTGGTTAGATCACTTCTTAATTGCAGTCTATATCTTATACACTTCTAAATATTCTGGAAGTGACCATTGCCAGAGACAGGATCCTGGGCTAGATGGACCATTAGACAGATCCAAAATAGCAGTTTTTATGTTGTTATAAAGCACATATTTGTGACAATATAACCAATATATGGTTACTAACATGCCCCAACTTTTCAATAATCAAGAAACCAGCCTTATTGTCACGGGGGCACATGATTCTGTGACCCCTCTCTGCCTCAAGCGGGTTGCTGTTCAAACCCTCCCTCAGAACTGCAGTGATGCCCGTTGCTCTACCTAGGGCTGGGCGTGGCTCATCACACGGAGTAGAGCTGCTTCAGGGAGAGTGCCCCCTAGAACTCTCACTGGGCCTACCACCTTAGTGAGCTGGGGGGCACAAAATGACCCCGAGAAGGAGAGGGGAGCCCTACGGGGCCTTCCTACCCACAGGCTTTCCCTTATTCCCCACACACGGGCTACCTGTAATCCCAGCCCGTTCCCCACACCTACACCCTTACCTACACCCAGTCCTTAACCCCTGCCTACCCACCAGTACCCACACCTACACTCACACACACCCCTAGCCACACGCATCCACACACGTGTAATGATACCGAGCCTGTCAGCAGAGTCAGTGAGAATCCAGGGCCAGTCTCTCAGTGTCCTGATAGCTGGCAGTCTCGTATGCTGCCAAGGGGCCTCTTATAGTGGAGGCCCCACCCTGGAGCCCTGCGCGCTGGCGCAGGCACTCCGAGCATTGGGGTTGTCATGGCAATGCCCTGTTGCTCTGTGCTGCGTGCTGCCATGCCCCCGTGGGGGTGTGGCCGTCCGCCCCACCGCCTGCTACGCCAGAGTCCCCCGCAATGGGGTCGCAATCAGCGTCTCTGAGTGTGGGGGAAGGGGGCTCTGCTGCTGCTGGCGCCCCCGCAACCTGGAGATGCTCACCTGGGTCCCCCGTGCGAACAGGCCTGCGGTGCCCCCGAAGCACCGGCCTTGCCGCTCGGACGCATCGCCCCAACCCCCGTAAGTCCTTATACTTATATCAAGAGATTGGTTTAAGAATCCTGATTTTTGTTTCCTTTTTAAAATAAGTCATGAAAGTACTAAATCACTGTTGATGTTAAGTTCATACCATAAAATATAGAAAATGTGCAACATGGCTGATTTATTCTGCCATAAGGACCTTCATTTTTACATCATTTGACTTACTTTAACTGAGAAGCATTAACATTGGGTATATTCTTAAATTGGTTCCCCTTCCCCCAATTAGATACTGGCAAATAAAAAACCTTGACGAGCACAACAGAATAAAGAAGATAACATCACTGTAAATATTATCCACAAAGAGTTGGAAATTTGTGATCCTTAACTATAAGAAAAATAACTTCACCTGGTAAAAAATAGAAGTGAGAATGAGCTACCGAACGAAAGAGTCTGCGTTTCAGGATAAAGAATCTAACTAAACTGGAGATGAAGTCTATAGTAATAGCTGCATGGTAATAAATAATAACACCTGGGCCATCCGGTAGGTTTTCTGTCCCATGAAGCTCATAACCTGTTAGGAGGGCAAAATACAATGTTAATTTAAAACCGAGAACGTCAAGAAGTTCTTTATGATGTTACTTTCAACAGATGGTCAATTTCTGTTTGTGGTACCTTCATACTAGAAGGTGTGTTGCTGGGGGAGGTGTGGAGGGGAAGCAGAGAGATAAAACCACCTGGGGCTGCCCCACCCCAACCCTCCAGTACTAGCAGTCTCGGTCACCTCAAGGGGGAAAGAAAGCGTGTTACTGGGGAGGGGGTGGGGAGCAGAGAGACTGGAACACCAGCTGGGACTGCCCCACTCACACCCTCCAGGACTAGAAGACTCTGCCTCCTGCAGGGGGAAAAAAGGTTTGTTGCTTGGGAGGAGCAGAGATACTGGAACACCACCTGGAACTGCCCTCTCCCTCCAGGACTAGTAGCCTCAGCTGCTTGCCATTTGCAGCTCATTCACAGGCCTGTTTGGGGGTGAGGGTGGAGAGTTGTTGTTGTTTTTGGCTTTTAATTGGTTGTAGTTGTTTTCGTGGGCTGGGGTGGGATGTGAGGGGGGCATGAGGAGTTATGGGGAAGGGAGTGCCACAACCGCCCTGTGAGGGGGGATGGTATGGGCAGGGTTGGAAGGGAGATGGATTTTGTTATAACCACTCTGTGAGAGGAGGGGCATGGGGGTAGAATGTAGGAGTGAGTGCAATGGCCCCCCTGTGAGAGGTGGTGCATGCAGCATGTATGGAGGAAGAGGGTGGGAGGGAGTTCCATGGCTCCCCTGTGATGCACAGGTATGGGAATAGGGGTAAGGGGTGGAGGAGATTTTCCCCACCTGCCCCTTTTACCACTCTGCCTCTAGGGGTACTGGTCTTGGGAGGACCACTCTGGCCACCCATCTCCCAGGGTCCTTGTGGGCCTTTTGAGTGGTGTCATCTTGCAGGGGATTTGACCATTGGGTGCCAGGGGAGCTTGTTTGGCGGGAGAGGGAAGGGGGCACCTATTTCCCAAAGCACCAAATTATAAATTAAATTTCATTGTACAATAATATTTATAAAGCCCATTTCTTGTTAAATTGAGTCCTCTTTCCTCTCACCTTTCTGTGAAAGAACCTTTGCTTTAGGGAGTTAAATCCAAATACATAAGTTATTTCTATGCGTTGGGTGCCAACAATCTACTCACTTCATCATAGCAGACAAAAGAGCATGACAAGCGATACGTCTGCAATTATCTGTTTGCAATACTTTGCCCTACAACCCTAACTGGCCCTATTGCTGCACTTCCATGTGTATTTTCTTTCTGTCTTTGCTTTTTAGACTGTAGATGGCCTTTTTTGTCCATTTTACAATGTCGAAGGCACAGAGCAGGGACTTGATAGACTGACAAAAAGGATAACATAAGTCAGGTTTGGGCAGCTATCACCAAACTTCAGCTAAAATAGCAGGCTTGCCTGCCCAGCATTTTAGTAATCAAGAGTCCAGCTTCCAAAATTTAGAAATTGGGTGCAATCCAGCTGCCCTCACAAACTGCGTTGCGCCTACGTGAGGCACAGTCAAAGGCTGCAGGTGCTCAGGCTCGTACGCACCCTGCCAGCACAGCAAGCCGCATGGGGCAACAGCACACCCCGTCCAATGCAACCCACTGAACCCACACACCCTGCAGCCCGGGAGATGGAGCAGGAGCCGAGTCTGCTGCATCCTCCTGGCTGCGGGGTGTGTGGGCTCAGGGGTCACAGCTCACACACCCCGTGTGTGATACAGAGCAGAAAATGGAGCTCTGCATCCCGTGTGGTTTTGCCAGCAAAGTCGCGCAGGGGGCCTTTTGGACCAGTTGATCCCCGTGCATATTCGGACTGCACATTCCCCCCACCCCCACAGCCCAAATACACGCCGGGAGGGGGGGGGCATGTCTGAAAGTGGCCTCAGCTTAACTTAGACAAATTGACAGTTATAAAAACAGATTTATTTCTCTCTCTCTCTCTCCCCCTCTCTCTCTCTCTCTCTCTCTCTCTCTCTCCCATCCCTTCCTTCCCTCTCATCCTTTCCTTCCCATTATTCTCACTGTTCATTGTTTTTATCTGTAATCCTTGTCTGTCTGTGTAATATTGGGTGTTTTCAGACAAGACACTCCCCGCCCACCTCTCACCCCACTATACATGTTACAGGGCACCAATATGTCAACACTGCAGCCCTGCAAGATACATAGTGGGTGAGGGGTGAGTGGGTGGAGGATGTCTTGTCTGAAAATGCCCATTGTCATTGTTTGTATTGTTTTTTTTAAGTGTGTCAGCACTGTCTCGTGCGCTGCAGAACACTTTATCCAATCTTTCTGAAATTTGGTAGGAATGACCCCTCTGGGTAAGGGGTACAATCCAGCCAAAGCTTATGAAAATTGGATGACAAATGAAGACATTGCAGCTGGAAATCCATTTCCCATTGAAACCAATGGGATGGGAATAACTAAAATAATAAGTAATACTAACAAAAACAACAACTAAAATTGATGGGATTTTAATAACTAAAACTAAAATAAAAACTCCATACTCCTACTCAGAACACCTAATTTGCAAGATTCATGACAAAAATGACAAGAATAATTTGCAATATATTCTAGGTTTCAAATCACTCAAATCTTGCTTACCATGCCATAGTCTTGCAAATGCATCCCACACGAGTGCTATACATAGCCTTGCACCATCCCATGAAGGACTGAGATAATCTCCCTTCAATTTATTGGTTTTTCCATAAACTAAAAGGAAAAGTATAATAGCATACATAGCACCCAAAAATAATAAAGGAACTATAATCATCAGGACTGCAAATGTTGTAGCCAAGTAGGTAATGACATAATGGTATTTTGTCGCAGTCCACTCTTCCAGTATATAAGCCAGGCAGGTTGAGTAGTTGACGGGCATCTGCCCTGCAGCACAGGCTTCATTTCCACGAATCATTTCCTGTTCAAAAGAATAAGACAGTTAAACTCAGTCCAATGTACTGTCTTTTTTATAAATCTAGGAAAAATGGGGAGAGGGGGCGGAGAGTGTGTTTTGATGCACAAGTTTTTGCAAGATTGGGACCCAATGGGGATGTAGTGCCTGGGACTCAGTTTGAACATCTCCTTCATCGAAACGTATCTTAGAATGTGAATCTTGGGTGGATTGAGCCTACATTAGCGGTTAGCATAATCATTCATTAATCTCATTGAGATGAATGAAACTTGCACCAGCACTGCTAGTGCTATTCATCTATAGGGTTCAGGCTGTTCAGACGGCTCACAATTGTAGGCAACACTGCCTTGATGATTTGAACATCAACATCTGAAGAAGCAGGGGTGTGCAGCAGGGCAGGCACATAATTCGTTTTCATTTTTGTTTTCATTTTAAAAAAAAACCCCAACACTTTAATTTTCAGAGGGTTTTTTAAACAAAAACATTCATTTGGGTTTTTTTTGTTGTTGTTTTCATTTATTTTTATTAAAATAATAAACAAAAAACCCCCACTGTGCATGCGCAATGGCTGTCATACCGTTATGCACATGCGCACCCTTTCCCAGAATGGAAACAGTGTGCAGAATAGCCCGCAGTGGCCATTTTGCACATGAATGTTTTTTTAAAAAAAATTATAACAAAACGGCTGCTTTTTTCTTTGTTTTCGTCTTCTTTTTTTCTTTCTTTCTTTCTTTCTTTCTTTCTTTCTTTCTTTCTTTCTTTATTTATTTAAATTTATACCCAGTCCTTCCCAGATGTCTCAAGGCCAGTTATCCCCTTGCCTATCTTTTTTGTATTTTAATTACTAAAACAAACAGGGCTTCATTAATTTTAGTAATACCGCTCCCCCCCCCCAAATGAATTGCACACCCCTATGAGGAAGCATTTCAGTGGCAGGACTTGGATCCCTCAAACTCGGTTGTATACAAGGTGGGACTATCAGAACTACTACTGCTGTCATCTTGGACCTCAGCACAATAACTGATCATTGGGAGGCCCAGAGCATTTATGTGCAATATAAGGTCAAGAGACAAAGTAGTTAAGATAATACCTTTCATTTAATAGTGGTGGTTGGTGGACTTTTAGAGAACCACCAGAGGCGGGACCATGATTAAAATTTCCCACATTACTATGGAGTACATAATGAATAAAGAATCCCACTCCATATTGAACTACACAACGGCCATTTTTAAACAAGTACAGTTGGGGGGCGGGTCTGTGCCCAATGAGTGGATCAGTCATGGAGCGCCCACACATGTGGAATGAGTGGGGAGGGATTCAAATGGGTGTCACCCAGGGAATCCATGGCCCCCACCTACCTGGTCACCACACACCCACACCTCCAGCCAGGGCCGGCCCAAGGGTTTCAGGGGTCATGTGTCAAGCCTTGCTGCGGGGCCCCAAAGGCTGGCCAGCACTCGCTAGAATGGGGGACGGGGATTTTCAGGGGATGAGGGGCGTCTGGTTACTTACCTGCAACTTGACTGTGTCAGCTCAGCTCCGCAGCGTATAACTGGCCAGGGGTTCCCAGGAAGTTTACACCTCCCCCCCTCCCCCCCATGAGGACTGACTCAGAGATGCCCAGTGGGGAAAAAAAACAAAAACCGGTGGCATCTGTAAGTCTCTAGCCCGCGGCGGCGCAGGGGCCCTCCCTCCACGGGGCCATGTGCCTGGGCACTGGTGGCACATGCCTCGGGCTGGCCCTGCCTCCAGCCACCGGCCCCAACCACAGTTCAAATAGACATGCATTCCACGGGTCATTCCAAGAACCACCCAGCCTCTACATCAACATGTCCCCACTGCATGATGTGAAAACATGGCGGTTTGTGGACAAGTGAAGCCACTGCAGCCACTTTTGCCCTCCCTCAGAGGAAACCTGGGAGGGTGAGGGAGGAGGGACAGGGGAAGATAGATCCTTGCACTCAACAAGGCACACAGGGATAGCCACTAGCCACAAGGGCACTGGGAGACAACACACAAAACCCTGGGGCATGTCTTACGACCGACAAGCAGCTTAGGAATACAAGGGAGATTGCATCAAGGAGATCAATAGGATAGCAGTCGAAAAAACCAAACACAAATCCACATTCACACACCCCTCCCAACAGCCCAGTCCCAAACACTCCCCCCCCCTCCAGCACAGAGTTTAGGACAAACACCGGCAGTACTCAGGGTCCCATTCCAAGGGGTATCACAGCCTCTGGAGTGGGTGATGAACACCATGCCACAAACAAGATGACTTTATGATGGAGTGAGTGGGAAGCAGAAACTTCCCCACAGAGCTGTGTGTCCAGAAAAACACATTGAAACACTCTGGCTTTAAGAGCAGATGGGGGGGGGGTCCAACCCTGCCTAGAGACCTCCTACAGAGGCAGCCTGAACTCCAAAATTGTTGAGCACCACTGTGATGGATTGAGCAGGACTTCGGCTTGTCGGGGCTTTCCCTCTAGCCTCCAACCAGCCTCCTTCACCTAGGAGGATGCTCCTGGTCCCTCCTACCTAGTTCCCCAGCTCCCTGACTCTGCCTGCCATACCCCCATGGGTATGCGTTGGGAAGCTCTTAGTTGCAGAGTAGTTAGCTCAATCCCTTCAGTATGGAAGAAGGATAGGGTTTCTCTGTGTAGACAGAGTCAGGCTTCTCTGGAGGTCTACAGGGCATTGGGCCTGGGCCACACACACCCTACCCTAGTAAAGGGAAAACAGTTTATTCTAACAAATATAAGAACAAAGTCAATTGGTGAGAAAGGTCTGACAAAGGCAAGGTTTTGGGAAGCAAAGGCAACCAAATAAATGTAAAGAACAAACACATAAACTGCTGAATCCACTCAGTTCCCTTATCTGGCTCTTCCTAAGCTGGGTATACGCACAACCTCTTATTCCTGGGCTGGGTCTTCCCCCCTGTTATGGCTGATCGCCTTGTGTGTTAGGCTGAAGAACAACAGTGTCCTTTGGGGAGAAGGGCTCTCATACCTTTCCCTTACCCTGGGCTGGAACCTGCTGGGAAGTTCCCCATCTAGATCCTTCTAGATGAACCCCCTCCTCCACCCTCCCAGGTTCCCCATCCAGATCCTTCTAGGTGTAGAAAAGAGTTTACCTGCTCTACCTCCCAGCCCTCATATGGCAAAACTTGGCTGGCTAGGTACTTTTGAAGCCCCATTGGCAAGAGCTTGGGCATGATTAGAACCCATTGTCCTACCTCGACCTACTTCTCAAGTTATAGCTTTCCAAAGCCCACAGGTGGGTTTACTTTATCTAATTGTGCCCTCCACCCTGACCCCAGAGTGCAATGCCATGTGCCTTATTCAAATACTGAGGACTAGGGGTGTGCATGTCTTTTTCGTTATTACAATAACAAAAATTGTCATTTTCATTATCATTATTGCAATAACAAAAATGAGAATTGAGAATAGTTACAACAATAATGAAAATGACAATGTCGTTCTCGTTCTTTTTATTATTAGTGACACAGTTACGGTTTTGTTTTGGATGGAAATGGAGAGGGGAGGAGGGAACAGACATCTTGGAGCCCTAAAGAGGCTTGAACTCTTGAACTGTGCCTGTGTTAGGAGGGGCGAGCAGCTCCGCAGTATCTGATGGATGCATCGCTGGCCAATGAGCAGCGCAAGCAGGCCCTGGCAGTCTCATGGCACTCTGTGATTTCTCAATATTTGCTGCCTCCCACAACCAATCAAGGGGGTTCTGGGGGAGGGCACTGCAACCCTTTATAATGGGAGGGCCATTTCCCCCCTCTCTCTTCTGTGAGAGCTCTCTGCTTGTCAGGTTGTGTTTTACAGAACTGGTGCTTACACACACAAAATCCTCCCTAGTCCTCATTGTATTACCAATTCCTTTCCTTCCTCATATACCCTGCCCTTTACCTTCCCCCTTTTAGATATTATTATATAGGAATTTAGGCTAGTCTGTTCTATTATATATATTAGGATAATAGGATAGGTTAGGGTTTGTGTATATATAATTAGATCATACAGTACTTCTTTGACTGTGTGTGCACTTGTGTGTACAATGAGAAAGGGAAGAATTCCTAGTTCAGCCTCTGGGGCAGGTGGCCCTGGTAGAGGGCGAGGCCGTGGACGTGCGCATGGGGGAGTTGGCAAGCCTGCTGCCACTTCTGCCACTGCTGGCAGCCCACCACCCAATCTGAAGAGACCTGCTCCCCCCCCCTCCAAGGGGTTCAGGAGAGCGCCTCAGGGGGCCTGTGTGGGATCATTTCTAGGAAGTGATCCCAGGTGACAGCAGCCAGGTGGCCTGCCTTCACTGTGGGTAGGTACTGTGCCATGGGAATAAGAGGGGGAATTTAAGTAATAATGGTATGAATTCCCACATGAGGACCTGGCATAGGGTTTTGCTGCTGGAAGTGATATTAGAGAGTGTGAACAGGAGTAGGTTCACTGCTGCAACAAGCACGAACAGCAGCAGACCTTCCTCCTCTGCTCATGTCAAGAGGAATGAAAGACAGCAGCAGCAGGTCCCATCTTGAACCTCCTGACAGCAGCAGCAGCAGGTCACAATGGAGGATCTGGGGTTTGGGCAACTGCGGTGTTGCGGAGTGCGTCATACAGTGGCAATCAAAATCACCGGGCGGGTGGGGGATATGATTGCCCTGGATGACCAGCCATTTAGCATTGTTGAGGACCAGGGATTCCACCAGTTGCGGGCACTGTTGGCACCCCAGTACCAGCTTACCTCAAGCACCACCTTCAGCAGGCAGGTGGTGCCCTCCCTGTACCAGGCAGCCAGGGAGTGGGTGAGGGAGCAACTGGCAGGTGGGGCAGTTGTGCATTTCACCACGGACATTTGGAGCAGCCGAAATGCACAACATGCCTACCTGGCCCTCACTGCTCACTGGTGGCAGCTGCGGGAGGCAAGAGGAGCAGCAGCAGGTGGCAGGGGTGAGGGGGCAGGGTACAGGTGGGCCCTGCTTCACGCCCAGGTCTTTGACAAGAGCCACACTGCCGTCAACATAAGGGAAGCCTTGGACACCATGGTGGAGGGGTGGCTAGGGGAGGAAGCTCCATTCGCCAGGGGCTTCATTGTCACAGATAATGCTGCTAACATGAAGAAGTCCGTGCTGGAGGGCAGGTTCCAGCACGTCCCCTGTGCTGCCCACACCCTTCACCTGGTGGTGAGGGATGCCCTGGGCCTGGGGGAGAAGGCAGCAGAGCGCAGCAGCCCCGTTACCCTGTTAATCGAGAAGGGCAGGAAGATTACAGGGTACTTTAACAAGAGTGTGAAGGGTGGTCATCTCTTGAGGGATAAGCAGGTGGAGCTGGGGGTGCAGGAGCACTGCCTCATGCAGGATGTCAGCACCAGGTGGAACTCCACCTATAGCATGATGGCGCATCTGGTGGAGCAGAGGTGGGTTCTGCATGAGGTAGCCTCAAAGGGGGTTATTGGGGTGGAAAGGTCACTCAGGCGGGAGGAGTGGCCAATGAAGGCCCAGGCTGTGCACATCCTTAAACCCTTTAAGGACGTGACAGAGAGCCTGAGTACCAGTCACCCTGAGCCAGGTAACCCCCCTGGTCCGAAGTCTCATCAGGAGGATGGAAGGCTTCCTGAGGGACCAAGTCGGGGGGGGGGGGG
>QEPC01005540.1:0-10303 GCA_003113815.1 Sphenodon punctatus | reverse complement strand
GTATGTCCTCCAAGATGTGTCAGGCTGTTGACTCTCTGGGACAGGCCCATGGTTGCCATGGCGGCCATGAACTCAAGCTCGGCTACACCGAGGTCTGCGTAGGCATGAATGTTGAGCTCCACAAGGACTATCATCCTTGGGGACAGCAACACCACTTCCGACAGCCTCCGACAGAGCCTGCAGGGAGGCTACTGGACTGGTAGGTGCATGGTATACCAGTAGCACACCCAAACTGCCCTGTTGGGGCCTGCCTGGTCCTGCTGCTTCTGCCGCTTCCACCGCTGCCTCAAGCCCTGTTGTAGGTCAGCTTAGTGGTGGTGGTGGTGGGAAAGGGATCTCTCCCACAGCTGGGCTGCCGGCTGCCTTTGGCCCCTCTGGGCCTGAAGTCCCTGCCCTCTAGAGCACCGGCCCCACCCCTCCTCCAAAGGGGAGGGACTGTCCCGGTTGGGACTGTCGGTCAGAAGATCTCTAAACATGGCTAGGATTAATATTTTTCCATCTGCACTATCTGAGGGGTGAACCCAAGGTATTCCTTTTGCCCACTGGCTTTGCAGTTGTTCGCTAGCCTGTGTGGATACCATAGACCATATTCTTTTAGAATGTGAGTGCTATTTGGAAGCCCGTGAGAAGTTGATAGCCCCATTATCAGAACTTGCAGGCAGGCCTGGCACTAGTTTGGTGACACTTCTATTGACTGGCAATGACAAAGAGAACACTAAGAGGGTGGCAAAGTTTCTGCTTAATGTCATAAATTCTAAGAGAACTAGATGGAGCTGACAGATCTTTTTTGTACTTCTTACTCTTTTTTGTGTGGGAGTCTTTTAAATAAAATAGGACTCCTTAGGGGGATTAGGGTAGTGGGATTATCACTGTATTATTCCTTACTACTCTGTATTAATGTTTTTTAATGGTCTCTATGGTTTTAATATGACTGTTTTATGTTCGGTATGTCTTTTGCAATGTTTTATGTTACGCAATAAATCAAACTAACTAACTAAATAAGATTATTTCAGGTATAATCTGGAAAGGAAAGAAATCTCAAATTAGAAGGTCAATATTGATAACATTGGTAGAAAAAGGGGGACTTAGTTTACCAGATTTCAAATTGTATTATTGGGCTTTAGCCTTAAGGGGGGATTAAGTTATGGTATGAAGGAGCGAAGGAGCCAGACTGGGTTGAACTGGAGAAAGGAATACTTAAGATTAGAAATTTTAAATAAATATTTGATGGGGAGAAGTTGGACTCTATCAAGGAAGGCAGCTGGCATCCCTTCACAGGTACAGTTTGGAGAGTTTGGAAGACTGGTCAGAAAAAACTGGTATTAAGTCAAAGGAAATCCCCCTTGTCTCCTCTCAATAGTAATAATCTTTCTTTAAATGAACAAGAAATTCAAATATTGGAAAAACTGAAAGAAAAAGGTATTTCACAGGCACGCCATTTATTTGTTGGGAAACAGATTAAAACAATGGATTCTCTGCAAGCCTGTTTAGAAGAGAAATTTGTTCCTTGGTTAAATACTAAATTACATAGCTATTTCAACCATCCTAATAATAAGGAGCAATTCACTAGAGATCCATATAAACTGAAATTAATTTTATTTGATAAAGTTCCCTATAATAAATTGAGAGAGACTTAATAAAGCTCTGGGAGAATATTCAAATTTCTGAGATGCGGGATATATATCTAAATGGGCAGATGATTTAAGTTTAATTATTACTAAAGAACAGATGAATCAGATTTGGCACCGTATGAAGGGATGTTCTAAGTCTTTAATGGTGAGGGAACACAAATAAAGTTAACTTCAAGATTCTATCTAACACCAGAGCGTATTTCACAAATGAATGATAAATATAAAAACGATTGTTGGCATGGATGTGGAATGCCCGGATCTTATGGTCACTGCTGGTGGGATTGTCCCAAAGTGTTAACTTTTTGGAAATCAATATGGGAAAAAATTGAAAGAGTGACAGGAATGTCGATCCTATTTATGCCAGGGATTGCTTTGTTGTGACTTTGGACAAAGGAGATAGAAAAAAAATTCTGGAGCGCAACCTGTAAGGCAATGATATTGGCAGCGGTACATACGATTGTGAAACCCTGGAAATCTACAGATGGCCTGTTGCTTTGGGAGTGGGTATGTAGGATGTGGCTCACACTCTCAATGGAAAAGATTGTGACAGAGTTGCATGATACTCAGGAGGAATTTTATCAAACATGGAATTCATGGTGTACTATTATTATAGAAATATTAATTTTGATGACTACTAACGTGTACGCTATTTATTTATTTATTTATTTATTTATTTAATATATTTATACCCCGCCCCTCCTGCAAGCCAACTTCCTGTTCGAAGTACATTGTAAATGGAATATGGGGATTTTGCCCCCACTTTTTTAAATTTTTTTTTTTTTAAAAAAAAAATAGATGATTAGTATAGCTGCTCTGAGCCGCTGAGGCGTGGAGAGCGGGATATAAGTTATGAGAAATAAAAATAAATAAATAAATAAATATACAGGAGCTGTTAATTTGTATTTTTTTAAAAATTCTGTATTGTCCTGCATTTATCAATAGATTTAGACATTTGGCCATTGTGGCCATTTTTCTCTGAGTTGGCAGGAGTTCAGGGTCTAGCTTGCTAGGATCTTGGCTAGAAGGATGGATATTTAGTTCAAGTCTACCAGGGCTAATTGTAATCTCCATATTGGGTCATCTTATTAATGCTTTTTTCCCCTTGGGCTTTGTGCTTTGTATTTTTTTTATTGTTTCTGGGTCATTTTTGTATTCTTTGACTTGTATTTTTTTTAGTTAAATAAACAAAGCAAGAAAATAATTTTTTTAAAAAAAGTTTTGTGATTTTAACAGAAGTGCAAATTTCCTTCAACCAATTGCAGGTGTTGCCTCTGTTTAAATTATAATGGTTTTACTTGATGCAGAGATCTGCTGTTTAGAGCATTTGTAGGGTAAGTTGACAGGAGATGGTGGGCAGAAGAGAGGAGAAACAGGTGCCAGAGGCACTGGAATTGCCATAGGTTTCAGTCATTGGCATCCCAAAGTTGATTTGGGAATACATGTGGGAGAAAATATAGGTTTAGTGTTCTGCTTTTATGAACTCTTGCAGTGAGGCTGGAGACTGCAGCACACACAGACACAGTCACACACAAAGAGCACTCAGCCATCCTATGAGCCACACAAGAGCTAGCCATGGTAGGGGCTGTGAAACTTGGTGGCAGAAGCTTATGTTTGCTTCCCAATGCCCACCCCCAAGCCTCCCTGGTTACAGTGATTGGGTACTGGCAAGTTGGAAGCCTGGGCAGCATCTCCAAGAATGAGCCTATACTAGTGATTCTCTTATGTTGGTCACAGTGGTACAAGATGAGTTTGTGATGCCAACTAGCCAGCAGAAATGTCAATCATGTATCTTCATTCTGTAATGTGCCCACCCCAACCCTCCTGCTTGTTACTGGAAAGTTTGAAGACCCACCTCTTCCGTTCTGTCCTCCCCAACTCTTCGCTCCCCTCACCTAACTTCTGCTGATACCCTCCATTCAGTACAATCTGTTACCTGAGGTCTGTGTACTCATATGCTCACCACACAGACCAACCAGTCATCATTCTCGATGTAACCAAACCAAGCGCGTGCACCTGGGACCTCACATCCCCGTGAATGTTACACTCCTTGTCTCTCCCTCTGTTCCCCTTCCTTCGTCTCCCCTCCCACCCTGGTCTCTCAGATTGTAAGCCCTAGGGCAGGAACCGTGTCTATTCCATTACTTTGTAAGGCACCAGGTACATTGCTGATGCTATATAAATGCTTGCTAATAATAATAATAATTAATAATTAATCTCCTTAGGAAAGAGCTAATAAGAGATTCTCTTATGTCCTCTGTTACAGTACTGCAGGGTGCATTTGGGATGCCAATTGGCCAGCCATATGTCAATCATTTCTTTTGATTGCTGGGCTACTTTTCCCTCCTTGCTGCTTGAAGTTCCTGTTATGTCCTGCAATTTTTGTTTTTGTCCCAAAATTTTCAGGACTTGTATTTGCATGATTTCTGTTAAAATCACAACCTTTCAATTGCTTACAAAATTTGTTCCAGTTATCCAACATTTCTGATATTTGGCAGGGATATTCCCTTGCATGAGAGATACGCCAAGTGGAAATTTCATCTATATTGGATGGAAAACAACGTTGTTACCTCTGGAAATGTGTGCACAAACCATGAAATGTAAATTGCTTATAAAATTGGAACCCTTTATCTAATATTTCTGACACTTGGCATGAATGATCCCTCATGTGAAGGGTATATCCTATGCAAATTTCATCTACTGTGAAAGAGTAGAAAAGTTACAGCCAGAAATACATCACAAATCATGATACTTATAAAATTGGGTCCCTTTATCCAACAATTCTGATATTTGTCCGGCATGATTAAATAATTAGGGGGTATATTCACTCCAAATTACATATGAATCAAATGGGAAACAAAGAAGTTACAGCCTGATATATATATTCTAATATTTTAAGAAATTTTAATTCCAAAATTTTCATTTTTATTCCAAAACTTTGTTATTAAATTTTTCATTTTTGTTTTTCTGGTATTATTAAAAAACAAAATTCTTTTATTTGGGAAATCAGAAACCCCAATGTCGAGAAAATCAAAAATGCAATGTACATTTGGGAAACCCCAATACCGAGGCTTCACAAATGTGGCTTCAAAAAGACAGCGTGAGCCGCAATTCCTATAGCAGCCGGCTACTTCCGGTGCATCTAAATGCACCTCACGGGGATTTTCAGGAAGTGCGTTGCTGCATCTCACCACTCATGTAAAAGCAGCCTCAGAAAGAGAGAGCAGCAATATCACCCCAGTACAGTTTGCAGCATCCAGGCCAAGTTGTATGCCACAAAAGGCACATGGCTGGTGCATCTCACCCTCCAGGGCATCATTGCACACCACAAACAGAATTCTGCCTGATAATCTAACTGTTAAACTCATCCTGAAATTGACAATTGTTTCAGCAGTTAGGAAATCAGGTTTTTTCAGGACGCAGGTGCTTGGGGGCAGTGAGGCTTGTTGCAATTGTCTTAAGACAAGTTGTAACCAGAGAGTACTAGAATAATAATGTATGTTTTATAAATGTGCATGGGAAAGTAAAAATGGAGATGCTGCAGAAATAAGAAAATGTTTTGTAGCTGTTAAAACAGATCACCACAGTCTCTGCATTTGAAATGTTTACAAGCCAAAATCCATGTTGCTTTGCCCCATATTGCAGACCCCCCTGCCCCAGAGCACATGGCTCCACCAGGATCCATAAAACAGACCCGTGCCAAGTACCAACCCAAAACCAAATTGCTCAACCTTGGGGAGAGAGTATCAAAGCACAGGGCGGAGGGAGAGAGAGAAAGTAAAAAATCCATACTGCTTTGCCCCATGTACCAAAACCCCCTGCCCCGAGCACATGGGTCCATCAGAATCCACGAAAAGGACCCATACCAAGTGCCACCCCAAAACTAAATTGCAAGATCTTGGGGAGTGGGTAACACAGTCCAGGGGGGAAATAAATAAAAAATCAAAACCCAGAGAACCCAAAAAGTAAAATGCAATAAATTTTCTTGCCTCATGCCATTACCTCTGCCCCAAGAAACATGAAAAAGACTTGAAAGGCACAAGCAATTGATTCCTTCAATCCAATCATGTTTGACCCTATGCCCAGCACCCACTCATACAATTTAAAAATTTTCAGGGAAAAGGCCAATCAGACACACCAACAGGGCAAGGTCAGGGTCAGGTCACAAAAGCACATGGAACGGTCACCATAGAAAGACTGAATAATGCCCTGCCTGGCACAGGCTTTTATTTTCTCCTGAAAACCAATCAAAACATGACCTGTACTTGTCCACCCATCACCTGTCCCTTCCACCCTCCCCTCCTGTGGACCATATAAGGCAGAGAAAGAAACAGGCTCATTGAAGGTAAGGTGCTGCTTGGTCATCAGAGCAGGGGCGTGATAGCATACAGCCATGCAATAGTATCAAGAATTACTGGGTGGAGGCATGACCGAGTCCCAAGTATTGGACCTTTCCCCCCGGAACTCAGAAAAACCGAGTCAATTACTGTTTTACTTGGAAAATTCCAGGAGGAGGGGGGCTAATTCTGAGTTTCAGCTGTAATAAAAATGCATAAAATAGATATAAAATAAAAAACACCAGAAATATAAAATAAAATCCAATATAAATCCAACTGCTTCCCCCCCACCCCTGTCCACCAAACACTGAGCTAAATAGAAAAGTCTTACATTGTATCTGGGAGATGCTCAGGCTTGGGCTTATTTCTAGGGGAAGGGAATTCCAGAACTCTGGGGCAGCCAATGAGAATGGCCCTTTTCACATGAAACACTCCTCCCCCCATGCCCATTCAGATTCGCTGCATGAGCATAAGGGGGCACCTGTGTGATTTCCGTGACCAGTGGGTGGGGATGCGTGCAAGCTCCTGTGCTCCATCTATCTCCACCCACCTCCACCCATCACCCACGCACTGAGCAACTGATGGCAATGGAGGTTGCTCCGTGCATGGAGGTGGGTGGAGATGGGTGGGCATCTGTGTAATGGCCGTCCACCCACCGCACACCACACCATGGCCCGTCTGAAAAGGGCCTATGTCTCTGAGGACCATAGCTCTATGAACTTGGCAAAACAATGGAACTAGCAGGAGACTGCACCTCTTGGCTGATCCTAAGGATCATGAGAGAAGGTATAAGAGGAGGCAGTCTTTAAGATATGTAGAACCCAAGCTGTTTAGGGCTTTGTAGGTTAATACCAGCACCCTGAATTGTGTGTCTGTGCCTGTGCTATTGAAAGTCAGCACAAAGTACTAAGTTGAGGCATAAGGTGCTCCCAGCAACTGATCCTTGTCAGAAGATGGGCCACTGTGTTCTGCACAAGCTGAAGATCCCAAGTAGTCTTCAGTGGGAACCCCACATAAAGTTCACTTCAGTAGTCTACCCTCTAGGTTGTGAAGACATGGATGATGGTGGTCATGACTGACTGGCAGAAAAAGTTAGTCTTTTTGAAATGTGCTCCTGGCTACCACTGAAACCTGAAGTTCCAGGCACAGCAATAGATTGAGGAGCACTCCAAGCAGCTGCGAACCTGAGTGACCAAAGGAGGCCCGGCCCGATTAATGACAATGTCCTTATCAACCAACTTCACTTCAGTCTTATCCGATCCAGTTTCAACTGACTTGCCTACATCAAGTCCCTAATAGCTGACAGAAACTGAGTAGAACTGAAACTGATAGCAAAAAAATGATCTTTGGTTAATATCCAGTAATCTGGATAGATTAGTTGTTATTCGGTAACTATTCAGTAGGGGTGGGAATTTCGGTTCCCCCGATATCCGAAACTGCCGGTATTTTGCTGTACCGGCAGTTTCGGATTAACCCGGTAATCTGGGCTACCGGTACTGGTTCCGCATGCCGAATTTTTTTACATTGCGGCCATTGAAATGAATGGCCACAATGTAAAAAAAAAACCAACCCCCCCACTCTCCCTCCCCCATCCAGGCTGCGCAGGTGGAAGGGGAGACACCCCCCACCCACCCTGGCCAGTCTGGATTTTTTAAAATTTAATTTTAACCTGAAGTCCGGCTGCTAGTGGTACTAGGCGATCCCTGGGGTGCGGGGTGGTTTAACACCCCCCACCCCAGGGGTCGTCCTACCCCCCCACCCAGGGATCGCCTTACTTGCCCTCTGGGTGGCGGCGGCGGTGGCAGCAGCATGGTGTGAGTCCGGCTTCATCGCTAGTGGCTGGCTTCAGCGCTTCATTAGGCCTTCCGGGGAAACCTGGAAGTTCCCCAAAAGGCCTAGTGAAGTGCTGAAGCCAGCCACTAGTGCTGAAGCCAGATCCACGCTGTGCTGCTGCTGCCGCTGCCACCCAGTAAGTAAGTAAGGCAATCCCTGGGTGGGGGGGGTGTAGGGCGATCCCTGGGGTGGGGGGTGTTAAACAACCCCCACCCCAGGGATGGCCTAGTACCTGCTGGTGCGGGTTCTGGGTCATTGCCATGGCGGTGGCCTGGAGCCCACACTAACAGCCGGACTTCGGGTTAAAATTAAATTTTAAAAAATCTAGGCTGGGCAGGGTGGGGGGGTGTCCCCCCTTCCACCCGTGCAGCCTAGGAGGGGGAGGGGGAGGGGGGAGGTATTGGGTTTTTTCTCCCATTGATTTCAATGGGGACAGTTCCTCATTGAAATGAATGGGGAAAAAACGGTACCGGTATACCGGTTTTAATCCGGTAAAACAATTTTTTGTAAACAGGTAACAGGTAAAACCAGTAACCGGTTTTTTGCCCCAAGTCCCACCTCTACTTATTCAGTAACCATGGAAGTTAACTGCCAAACCAAATAGTACCATATTAATACATAACGAAACCAGTCCAGACAGGAAGACAGAAGGAGTGCGGGGGGGAAGAAGGTAAATGGTAATGTGGGGAACAGCAATTTAATTATCTGGTTAACCAGATAGCTGGCAGATACCAAACCAGATACCCCTTGGTATCCAATTGGATACCACGGATACCATTATATTGAGACAGATACAAGATAGTAGCAGATATTTGTTTCAGCTCTAGTGCTGAGTAAGCACCGACATGACAGAAACCAGGTTGGACTAAGAATATAGATAGAGCTAGGTATCAACAGCATATTGACATGATCTTCCCCAGTGGTTTCAAATACACATTGAACAAGAGGGGAGACCAGACAAAACTCAGAACAGATGGCCCTGAGTGGATAGCAAGCAACTGAGAGCAGTCTTGTTACTCAGTATTTTGATCTATAACATTTCATACCAGTGACCACTGCTCAAATCAGTTAAAATATACATTTTTTCTATATAGAGGCAAATGTTTTCCTTTCAGAATATTATCTCCCGTACATATCTGCATGATTAACTTTCTTGTACATCTACCTCCTACAATAGTTTCCCCATATATATGTGCCTGGCAATTAGCTTCCTAAACTGCCCATGTGCATCATTTTTACTTATGCAACAGCATTTCACTCTAATCTTCTAACAAAAAAACTTTTGCAATTACCTAACCCAGGCTTTTGACAATCATAACACTGAAGTAACTATAAAGATGTGATCATTAAAAAAGAAGGCTTTGTGGGAGTTTGGGTCAATCCAGGTTACCGTAACCACATAGCCTTTTGTGAGTTTTGTCAACTGTATTCATTGGGATATATTAGTGTGGCCATGGTGCTCCTACTGCCAACAGATAAATCCAGGCTGTCTCAACACCACCTCCCATACTACAAGCGTGCCCCACATTGTTTCAGCAGGAATTGGCCACCTTACTTGAGCCCTGCATTGTGAGCAATTGGTTAGGCCCTGAAAAGAAGACCTCACTTTTCTCACTTATAAGTAAGAATTCTAGAAAATGTCTTAATAGTAATATTTATTTATTATTTGATTGTTTATATGCTGCCCTGCCCTGAGGCTCAGGGCAGCTTACAATCTAATAAAACAAAATAAAAAAGCCTAAAATGCTCACAAAACCACTTACTCGTTCAACCCCCTCTGTCCCTGCCTGCCAAATGCCTTAACAAAAAGAAAGGTCGTACATCACCTCTGGAAGACACCCAGGCCTGGACTCAGACAAACCTCTGGGGGAAGGGAGTTCCACAGCATCAGGGCAGCAACTGAGAATGTCTCCCTGCGAGCCCTCACCGTACAAACAAAACGAACAGATGGCAGTCACAGGGAGGTGCTCCCGGTCAATCACAGGGGACACAGTGGGGAATGAAAGGACAGGCGATCTCTCAGATCTCCCAGAACATTTAGGACTTTAAAGGTCAAACCAGCACCTTTAATTGTGCCCAGAAAGCTAGGAGCCAGTGCAGACTTCAGAGCACTGGTATAATGTGCTCCTAGCACCTCACCCCCGAAAGGAAGCGAGACACCACATTCTGCACCAGCTGCAGCTTTCAAACAGTCATCAAGGGCAGCCCCATGGAGAGCACATTACAGTAGTCTAGCCTTGGGTGATTTCAGACGTTACACGGTCCCGATTCACCACAGTGGATTCCCTGTGGTGATGAACCGATCAACTACCCCCCATGGTCCAGGAAAGCCCCGAACAGACATGACGGGATTGGGACCACAGCAGGGAATCGGGCTGTCAGAACATGGGTCCAGACAGCGCAACAGAAGTGACGCCGATTCCCGGCCATGGTCAAAACACCCAGAAGGCACCAGGGAGGGGCGGGACACAGACATGGCCAACTGAGGGCAGAGGAAGGCAAAAG